>JANZLX010157381.1:0-15284 GCA_025531955.1 Erythroxylum orinocense
CTACATAAACTAGAGACCGAGGGCTATCATTTTTGAGGTATTCAATTATAGTTTGGTGATATTATGTTGTGGGCTTACCTTTGTGGCTTGAGTTGTGGTTAGAATTAGGGTTTTTCGTGAGGGTTAAGGAGTTTAGGATTTCCGCTTAGGTTTTTGTGCTTCGATTTCGATTCGACCGTTGGGCTTCGGGACCGGGACCCAACAATTATTCCCATTTGACCCTCATTAGTCATCTCCGATTCATCGTCATCTTCTAATGCCTTAATGTCGGGCCCTGGCTTTCAAATCTTTCTTATACGGAAGCAAACATTATAAGCTCAACCTCCATCCAGATATTGATCGTCTCAAAGGCTGGGTTCAAATTCTATCCCTTTGGATCATTTGATAGCTCTATGTCTCTAGTTTACCTAGACACAGGATTTACCTCATTTCGAGGTCGGATAATCAAGTTATGGCTGAAAAAATCCAATAAGGTTTTAACCTCAATCAGATTTCACCATTCATGGGACAAAAGACATAACTTGCTCTAGGATTTTCAGATCAAGGTTATTCTTGAAGAGTTCGAAAGAGGAATTCAATGTCTATAACTTCCATGCAGACTTGAAAACAAATTCTATCGTCTGAAGGGTCAAACATGGACTAGACGATAGCACCAGATGAATAGTGTACAGAAGAAGAAGTTTCGGTCACATAAGCTAAAAGCAAATGAAGCAGAAGTCGACGAAGTAAAAGCAGACGAAACAAAGCGGACAAAACAAAACAGACGATAGTATGAGGCAGACGAATGTGGAACAGACGAAAGCATGAGGCAGATGAATACAAGAAGCAAATGAATGCAGAAGTAGACGAATGGAAAAGACAAACGAAAGACAAATTAGACGAATGGCAAAAGCAAAGTCTACTTAAGATGATGCAATGCTTAAGACGAAGCGATCAACTTAAGACAATGCAAAGTCAACTTAAGACGATGCAACGCTTAAGACGAAGCGAAAGACAGACGAAGCAAAAGTCTAAAGGTAAATGACGTCATTACAGACGATATGACCTCATCACAGACGAAGTAAAAGTCTTAAGACGAATGACGTCATCACAGAAAATATGATGTCATCACAGATAAAGCAAAAGTCTTTATAGATGAAACAACTTGACAGACGAATGCATCCTTACAGACGATGCAAACAAAGCAAAAGTCTTAAAACGAATGGCGTCATCACAAACGAAGCGAAAGACAGACGAAGCAAAGGGCTTAAGATGAATGACATCATCACAGACGATATGACGTCATCCCAGACGAAACAACTTGATAGAAGAATGCATCCTTACAGACGATGCATTCTTAAGACAAAATGACATCATTACAGACGATACGTCTTTACAAACGATATCACTTGATACTCCTAGGCAATTCCCTTCTAAGGACCCTAACTTTTGAACATCTGGGTAAAAAGTTTCATACTATATACCATTGGAAAGCTAAAAGAAAGATGTACAACTTTCCAGAAGGCACAATTGCCTATTTCTACCTAGATTAATCCAGATCTTTCCCTAAAATCATAACAACAATTTCTTATTTTTCCCCTTAAGGAAGGTTTGCAAATTTGCATCTCGCAAACTTGTAACATCCTGAGCTTAATCATTCAGTTCTCAAAGTTTACTTCATTAAACTCTCAAATCTTGACTCCTTTATCTAATCACATCCAACTATATTTGATCATTCATAATTCCTATTTTGTCTTCCCATGAATCTCACTTAGGCATACGTGTGTGTATGTATATATATATGTATATTTATATTCACAACTTATGCTTGAAAACCATCTGTTTGAGCTAATAGTAATCTCAATATCATCCATACACAATTCATATTTCCTTAACAGCAAAAGAATAAGGTTTTACAAATCTTTAATGGCATTCTAAGCCATATTACAACTTTATCTCAAAGCCTCAAATTACAAAAACTCTTAAATGAATAAACTAGGTATGCAACTATAACATTGTGCATTCCTAACCAACTCAACCACCAAGTTAAGCAAATTTGGAGAATTTTCTTTAGGCTCTTGATCACTTGATCTCTTAGCAATCACCTGAAGATGGGGTAAAAAAGGGTTAGCTTGAAAGCTCGTGGGTAACAGTTTATAACAAGAAAGTAAGCAAAACTTTTGAAACCATTTTACTTGTCATAGAAAATATCTTATTGAATTGTAAAACACTTGTTTCTCAAAATTTTTATCCTGTAGTCAAATTCACAACTGCAAAACATGAATGCATCAGACTTGTTCAAACATATCATAAGCACATAATCACATCAGGATCGTTTGGGTAAATCCATAAATATGACGCACTACACATTTCTACATAAGCGTCCTATGTAGTCGTAATTCTTGAGGGATTCCTTGAAGGAGCTCTGTGCCACTAGCAGGTAGGCGGGAGACGCCTATAACTTGGGTCAACGTGCCTGTGACGATTCTTGAGGGACTACCACAAATCTACATAACACATATATTTAAAAAACTTGTAAACTTGTTGCCCAAAATGGCATTTTTCTTGAAAACTTGCTTTTCATATACTTGCTATAACTTGAAAATCATTTCCGAAAACTTGATTTCATAAACATGCATCTTTTCAAAAGAATCATTTGCAAAGACTTTTCATCAATCATCACACAATTCATAAAACAAACATATAGCAGATTTCACAAGTCATTCAAAGACAATAGATGCAACACTTGTGATGCAATTGAAATCAGTGATCTTCTTCGATTTAAAGAAAAATAGTAGTGGCTTATTGATTCTATTTTAAACATGTACCCACCTTGATTTCCTTTCTTAGTGACTTGCTCAGAATGCCTCTTCTCTTTACAAACAACCTGAGGTATTAAAGGTTCTTTCCTACTGTATCTTTAATGTGTACTCCGTGAGATGATCTAACTGAAATAGGCCACTATGACCCCCTTATTTCTTCACTAAATGAAGAAATCTTTGGCTCAAATGGAAGCTCTTCTCTTCCTCTATTTTTTTCTCTTCTTGAACAACCTCAAAATCTCTTTTGAAGGCTAAAGAAATTAAAACCCTAGCTTGTTTTCTCTTCTTTATTTCTTTCATTCTTTTTCATGTTTCTCTCTCTTATCTCTTTTCTCATCCACGTATTTTGCTTCTCCTAGAATCCTCCAATTCATGTTTTCTCCTTCTCTTAAATATAAGTCCACATTTTAGTCTTGTCCTTCCAAAAACCTCCCTCCTCTTCTTTTGGTTTTCTCATTTTATCCCTTCTTTCATTTACCTAATAACTCCTTTAATCTTCTTAAACACCATGTTAACTCTATCTCAATTTAAATCTTTCCTTTTTATGCCTTATGTTCTTCATCTTTAAGTGCCTTGCTAAAATTTCCCTTGATCATACTTATAACCTTCATACTTCCATTCAATATGATATAATCTTTCTTACATCATCATAATAATGAACTCCACGAACTTTTATAAAGACCTCTTATTCGACATAAATCATTCTTATTCATTAGGAAAAATAGGGGCCAATAATCTGTATTACATGCCTTGATCACCCAATAAAATTTATGCTTGATCTCTATAGGTAGATGGCAAGACTTTCTAAAGAGCAACCAAAAAGGGCGCATACCTATAAGGTCTTGTAGGCAGTCTTGTGAGCCCATAGCGACTCCTCAAGCCTTTCACTCCAATCTTTTCGGGATGGTTTCAAAAACTTTTCTACATTACGCTTAACTTCGTGATTAGAGACTTCAGCTAACCAATTTTTCTAAGGGTGGTAACGATTGGCCAGCTTGTGATTGACTCCATACTTGGCAAGTAAAGACTTGATAATACTATTACAGAAATATGTTCCTTGGTCATCGACAATTGCTCTTAGAATGCCATACCTACAAAAGACATGAGCACGTAAAAACTTGGCAACAGTAGAAGCATCATCTTTCCTAGTTGGCGCCACCTCTACCCACCTAGACACATATTCTACTGCAAGTAATATATATGAAAAACCAAATGAAGGAGGAAAGGGACCCATAAAATTGATGGCCTAGATATAAAAAATTTCACAAAAATGCATAGTTCTTAAAGGCATTTCATGCTTTTTACCCAGACTCCCAAACCTCTGGCACTTATCACAAGACTTGCAAAAAGCACAAGCATCTTTGAATAAGGTAGGCCAATAAAACTCACACTCTAAAACCTTCCTAGTAGTCCTATTAGCACTAAAATGCCCCCTGCAAGGTAAAGAATGTGAAAAGGTAATGATATAGTGGATCTCATTGTTAGGAATGCTTCGTCTGATGATCTGATAACTGCATTGCTTCCAAAGAATTGAAGCATCCCATGTATAGTATCTGGTCTCCCTCTTCAGCTTTTCAACCTAAAACTTAGACATAAAAGAGGCACAAAATTAGCGACAATGTAATTAATAATATTAGAGTACTAAGGCTCCTAAACCGCTAAGGCAAAAAGTGCAGAATGAAGAAAAGAGTCAACAGTAGGATCAAAAGAGTCAACTCCCTCAGTTAGTTTAGATAATCGACTAAGGTGGTCAGTCATATGATTCTCTGCTCCAGCTCTGTCTCTGATTTCAATATCAAACTCCTGCTGCAATAAAGCCCATCTTAGCAGTCTTGGTTTAGACTGGGGCTTCTTGAATAAGTACCGCACCATAGTATGATCTGTAAAAACAGCCACTCGAGAGTTTATCAGATACTTTCTAAACTTATCTAAAGCAAAGATTATAGCAAAAAGTTCCTTCTCAGTAGTGGTATAATTCACTTGAGCAGAGTCAAGTGTCTTAAAGGCATAGGCTATCACTCTAGATCGCTTTTCCTCCTTCTGATTAAGCATATCACCAACTACAAAGCTAGAAGCATCACAAGATAGCTCAAAGGACAAATCCTAGTTAGGTGTAGTTAGAATAGGAGGTGAAATAAGCAAGGATTTCAAAGAGTTGAAAGCATGTCTACATTTATCATCAAAGTGAAAATCATTTCAAAGAGTTGAAAGCATGTCTACATTTATCATCAAACTTAAAATCAATATCTTTTTTCAACAATGTAGAAAGGAGTAAAGCAATTGTACTAAAATTTTTTATAAAGTAAAACCCTGCATGCCCCAAGAAAGATCTCAATTCTTTTAGGCAGGAAGGATAAGGAAGTGAAGAAATGATTTCAATTTTGGCTTTATCAACCTCAATCCCCTTTTGGGAGATGTGATGACCCAACACTATGCTGCTATCTACCCTAAAATAACATTTCTCATAATTCAAATTTTTTTTTCTGGATGCATCTACCAAGAACACGTTCAAAACTAAACAAGCAATCATCAAACCTATCACCATAAACAGTGAAGTCATTCATAAAAACCTCCATATTATACTCTAATAAATCACAGAAGATCACCACCATACACCTTTGAAAGGTTCCTATTGTGTTACACAACCTAAATGGCATCTTTCGATAATCATACTTACCAAAAGGGCATGTAAAAGTAGTCTTGTCTCGGTGTGCAGCTACAATCGGCACCTGGAAGTAACCTGAAAAACCATCCAAGAAGTAATATTGAGATTTCCCTGATATTCTTTCCAACATTTGATCAATGAAAGGTAATGGAAAATTATCCTTCCTAGTTGCTTCGTTCAACTTCCTATAGTCTATGCACATTCTGCAAGCATTTTGAACTCTTGATGGAATAAGTTCATCACTCTCATTTCTCATCACCGTGATACCACTCTTTTTCGGTACTACTTGTACTAGGCTGACCTACTCACTTTCTGATATGACATATATGATCCCCGTACTCAATAACTTAGATACCTCCTTCTTAACCACATCAAGAATAAGAGGATTTGACCTCCTAGATGGCTGCCTAATTGACTTAGACCCGTCAGCCAAAAATATCTGGTGTGTGCAAACCAATGGATCAATTCCTGGTATGCCCTTTAAAGACTAACCAATAGCCCTCTTATATCTTTTCATCATAGAAACTAATCTCTCTTCTTCAGAGCTACTCAGAGAATTGGAAATAATAACAGAAAATTTGCAATTATTAGCAAGACAAACATATTTCATTTTAGGGGGAATGGGTTTCAATTCTAAATCAGGGTGTTACACAATAAAAGGGACTAGCTTTGGTATATCAAATGCATTTAGTGTGAGTAGTGCATCCATGTGGCTTGGGAAAGATGATATAAGCTCAGTGCTGCGTATATGTCTCCACTTATTGACCTAGTGCCACCATCAGATGACCTGGAAATAGTAGAATTAGGGTCAGTCTGAACAATAGAAAAAGAAAGTAAATAAGAAGTGAGAGTGGTATTAGAAGGTTTAGAATAGTAGTAGGGTCACTGCTATCCTCTTCTAATATTCCAGCACCACTTGAAGGAGAAACTACATTCGTAGCTCACATAATAGCTCCTTTATTATCAGTTCCTGCAAAATGAAGAAACACGCCTTCCTCAAGGCTATCAAGTGTAGAATCAACAGTAATATCAAAATAAAAGGATGCATCAAAATTTTGCAAAGTGGAAAGCCACCTTTCAATCTCTAAAAAATAGACACGTGATACGTCACCCTCATATGCACAAAAATCAGAAGATCAGGGGAAAGATAAACAAGCAAGTGCATCATGATGATTCCCACCCATACTATACCAATCAGGCTCATGCACATCAGTCTCATGCAAATCTTCCACATCATTATCATGACATTCAATCAAGCTAACACCCAAGTAAGAACAATTTTCATAACCATGGCTTATAGCTTTTGAAAGATTAAATTGTACTTCTTGATCCCTAATTCCTATAGTGATAAGGCCCTTTTTCATATTAATTATGGTCTTAGTAGTCAGAAGGAACGTCTTACCTAGAATCAAGGTACTCTCAACTGGAAGCTCATTAGTCATATCTAAGACATAAAAGTTAGTTTGGAAAACAAGACCTTTGACTTACACAAGGATGTTCTCTAAAATTCCTGTAGGGTATCTCACGATCCTATCAGCTAGACCAACTATTACATTAGTGTCTTTCAAAGCTTCAATACCCAAGGTCTTATAAACAGAGGTTAGTATGGCATTAATCGCTACAACTAAGTCAAGTAAGGCTTGAGAAATAGTAGTTCTACCTATGGTACAGGGGATAGTGTAAGAACCCGGTACTTTGCATTTAATGGGCAACTATGGCTTGAATAAGGCACTAACACTCAACCCCGGTTGGATCCTCTCACTATGCCTAGACTTTCTCTTATTTGTATATAGGTCTTTCAAGAATTTAGCACATTTAGCCATCTTTTTAATTAATTCAGGCAGTGGCACATTCACATCAAGTTTGCTAAACATTTCAAACAATTCATCATTGTCTATCTTGTCAATAATCTTTCTACTAACCAAGTAAGAATTTGGAAAAGGCAAGTCACGAATGTTTACCTCATCACCTTTTGAGTCAGATTGTGATCCTTCCTCTATTGGTCTCATCATGATAGTTGCTGCCTCTTCATCATTTTGCACCACTGGTAGTTTTAAATACTTCTCCATGAGCTTCTTTTCTTGTAGGTTTTCAAATTGAATAGAAGTTTTCTTCTCAGCTTGGGAGGTTTCTTGAGTAGTGTTAGAAGGAGGAGACTCAACTTCCATTTCCTCATCAACTGGTTCTTCATCCTCTTCGTTCTCTTTGAAACTCACTTTCTTAGCACCAATTTTCTTACCACTTCTTAGTGTGATTGCATTCAAAGATTTTGGATTTATCACTATATTTGAGGGTATAGAACCACTACTCTTTGCTTGTTGTTCACTCAAGTTGTCGGAGATTTGAGTAACAAAAGTGTTCAAGTTCTTATGCTCAATCTCTATTTCCTCCAACTTAGAGAACTTATTTTGTAGACATGAGTCCATCTTATTCCCCATAACATTCAACTTAGCGTTGGTTTGTGCCTGGTCTATATGCGTGGCAGAAGCTGGGTGCATGAAGGTCTGGATGTGTATGTGACGTCTGGGTAGAAGTGAGGTGTGTGCGTGACCAGGGAATGTGAAGAGCTAGAGGTGTGCGTGGTTTGCCAAGCGTAAGAAAATAGTTACATTAAGCTATAGAGTAGCTATTGACATAGGGATTCTAATCGAAGAGAAAAACGCAAAGTGAAGAGCAGAGCACGGATAAGTGTCCTGTAGAAAGAGGATCTGGTTTTTCATTTTTCCGGTCTTTATCCCCCACAAAACCAAATATCATTATCCTCACCTTACATGGATGACCTTTAGAGCTCACCTTCCACAACGTCTCCTTTGATATTTCATGGCTAGTTCATCCTAATCCTTTAATTCAATGGCAATGGCAGGAGCTTGGGTTTTCATAGGGGATTTTAATGTTGCATTTATTTTCTACCCATTTAATTATTTAGTGATTCTTAGGTCTTAGGATAATTATTTAATTATTTGGAGTTATGTATGGATTATATTTTTTAATTGAAAGATATATGTGGTTGGATTATATTGATATGGGTTTAATTTCATTACTTTGTTTTGGGTCAAGACTTGGCATTGAGATTTTGGTGAATTTGGTGATTATTCAAGGTGGTTTGAATTATTGGATCATTATATCTGTTGCTGGCATTAATTCTGTTTTCTCAATTATTAAGTGAAAATTAAGCATCAGTTTTAGTATCCTTAGTTTTATTTTACTATTCTGGTAGCAGTTAGTAGATTGGGATTTTGGAAAATATTCGAGGTGGCTCGGTTGTTGGATTAAAAGCTCGATTATAACTCTTGGTTCATTTATTTTAACTCCAATATCTATTTAGATGATGAATGCCTGCGCTAATGAATTGAAGGGTCGCGTTTGTCGTTGTTAATTTCTTGTGTTTTTTTTTTCTTTTTACATTTACTCACTACCATTTCATATCACTTATTTTAAATTTAAAATACCAAAACAAGACCTTTACGTTTATTCTAATTCATTGAAATTTTAGTGGTAATTGATCAAATCACACCCCATTATGTAGTTTAGGTTGCATTGCATTTAGTTACTTAGGAATTTAATTTCATATTTTTGGTTTCTTAAAGAAAACGACCCGAGGTTACACTATCTGCAATCCTTGGTTAAATTTTGAAGTAACCCTAAGGCAGCAGATTTATGGTTATTTTAGTCTGACACCAATTCTTGTCCCCAATTTCTAATGATGTATTAATTCTCAAGTTCAAACATTCCAAGACTTTATTTTTGTAATCCTAATTACAACCGCTCTTATTAGGTTTAATCTAGGGGTTTAGAAGGTATTTAATAATCATCTTGCTTTATTGTAATAGCTTTATTCTTTCTTAGCATCGAAGGAGGATTGAGAGCAAGATTAGAAGTGAATGTGACAATTTCTCTTACTTTTTCTTTCTTTTATTTCCTTTATGTTGAGATTGATTTATTTGTGTTTCATTTTTACTATGTTTAGTGACTAAAACCCTAGTTAAAGTAAAGGATATAACTTGTAATAGATATTTCAATTATCAATACACAATTTAATTATTTATTAGTTGAAATTATTCTCTTTGGTCTTAACTATTGATTTTGTGACTAACCATTATGGATTCAGTCTTATAAGATTGTATGAAAGACTAAAAGGCTAGAGAATGAAAGTATCATTGTCTATTGTGATAACTAAATATATTAACTATAATTAATGAATTTAATTAGGTGGAATTACAGATCAAGAGGAGGTAGTTGCCTAATTGGACATACTTATGCACCTCAATAGGATAAATAATCTGGTGACATAGGTCATATGGGATTGATACTTTGGATTTATTACAGTTTTAATAACTTATTACAATATTTAACTTTATATGCTTGTAGATAGATTAGGTCAGACACCATTTGAAGAAAATCATATCATCATCAATAGTTAAATGTATAGGCTTCGTTAGCTAATATCAACTCTATTTTCCTTTTTAAAAGTTATGGAAATCCTCTTAATTTTAATAGTATTTTAAGTCTCCTTAATTCAATATTTTTGTTGAAAGTTATGTCTAAAATACCAAATAATGATTAGTGATGATAACAAATTAAACCAATATACTATTTTACCAAAATTTTTGTTCTTCTTTAAGTGTTAAAATAACAATTAATCAATCTTAGAAGTTTAAACATCTAATATCAATTATTAACACAATTAGCAAGGATTAAAATATTCATAAAAATTTAAATTTTATTGAACTATAAATATCAAAATTTTAAAACTTGGAATCACATACTATAAATGGCATAATTAAGTTATTCCACTTTTCTTCTCTCACGATGGTAAACATAGCTAGTAAATGAAATGTTGGCTCAAGGTTTTTTTTAATTATTATTTTGATGATAACAATCAACAAATATTTAGTTATGTTTCAAAATTCAAAGTTATTGGATTTTTCATAAAAAGATAATGATTATATATCTTGGTTATCTCTTTAAATGAAAAAGAATTTTTTTTCCTATTTATAGGGATGAATCTAACAAACTCATTATGATAATAAGAAACAGCTCTAACAAATCAAAAATGGGTATGCTCCTACATTTTTGTATGGACAAAGGATCCTTCTAGTTCGACAGTGGCTTTAAAGATACAATTAAAAGGTTATTCAAATAACCAGATACTTGAAGATTCTATCAAAGATATTGAGAAAGCTGTTTTAACAAAATCAAAGTCGATTAAGAAGTAACGACAAGTTGAGAGGAATTTATATTTATGGAAGAGTTACTAATTATGCACATCAAATTTTTAGAAATTTATCTGTAGCATTAATACTTACTCTCAAAAAGTTATATCTATACCATCTAAGCTTTAGAAAGTGAAAACGCTATTTAGAAAAAGACCAATATTCTTTGAATCTCATATTGAGCAAACCCTACTTTAACTTATTGAGAACTTGTAGAGTTAAATACTACTATTGTGGAAAAACCTTGAAAAATATGTATTTGTGTAACACCCCATTCCAATCTGGCATATGCATGTGCGTCCATCAGATACAGGAAACTTAAGACATAGGAGAATCCTTTGTTAGAAGGAAGTGTTACAAAATTCATTCATTTTCCTGATGAAATTAATTGTGTAAAATGGACCCGAAAGTGTATCTTTAAACAAATCTAAGTTAATCAATTGAAAGTGGATATCCCAATGATTATTATGATAAGATTAATGATTAGAAACCTGGAATTGTCATAAACATGCATTGTATATGTTCAGTCTACGTGAATGTGAATTAGTGAATACATAATTGTGTAATATTGTCATATGTGAATGTATTATATGTATAGAGGAGCACATTGAGCGATAGCATCTAGACATTGTTGGGACATCAAGGCAATAACAGTTTGGAGCATACTGTGAGTATCTAAGATGGTCTTACCTTCTTGATCTGTATAATACTGAACTATACTGAACTGTACTGAAATGTGTTGTTTGTGTACTGGATTTTTGATAGTATGTATAAGAGGCATTTTGATACATGGAAATGATATTGGAACTACTGATTGAATTTGAATGGATCTACCTAAATAATTTTCTGATTCTCAACTAAAAAGTTGAATGCTGGACCTAGTCCGATGTCTACTGTTATTGTGATTGATACTGTGACTGTTGAATGGTAATAATACTTATATGAAAATGATCAAATTTGATTACTGAATAGTGACATACATTTCATTCCAATTCATGTAATATAAAGGAATTATGTCTGATGTTGCTACTGACACTGTTACTGATAAGAGCTTTAAGCTCTCGCATATGTGATTCAAACCTATGTCTCACTATGATCAATGAGTCACAGACTGACCGACCGAACCCGATTCTTTGGGATACTGTTAAAATCATACAGCCACAACAAGATAAAAATAAATGTGAGTCTCATACATATAGCATTTGCATATGAGTTGAATTCATTGAATGATTTGCAAAGTTGTGTGAATGTTGTTATATGATTGAACTGTTTAACTGAGAAATGATTTATCTATGATAGTACTTGATACTTGTCAAGTGTATGATTACATGCTATAATTGATCTTGTTTTATGACGTGAGAGAACCATCAAGGATGGTTACTTTGCTAAGTTCGCAAAACTCATCAAAATTGCACCGTTGCTTTTTAAGTTCGAAACTGAGATGACCTAGCTTCTATAACTCTGTAGAAGCATAATTTGTGCAACTATTATAGTCAGTTTTGGTTCAGAGGTCGGTTAGCTGGGATTGAGGACGTAGTTGTTTCTTTTATGTTTATTATTTTCAGTTTGTACTGAGTTGTTTATGCTCATAGGATAATGTTGTAAAATATGGATGGTATTGTATTTTATGAAACAATGTAAATTATGGTTTTTGATATAATATGATAACATTTTGGGTTTTAGAAAATGTGTGATTGATGGTTTAGTTAATGATGCCATGTTATGCACAGTGAAGGTGAGATAGTTAACATGTCATTTCTGTCAGGCATGTACACGTCTATCCCATTGACACACATGCATATGTCAGATGAGAATGGGGTGTTACAATTTGTGACCTTAGAAAGGCTCATTAAATTACTACTTGGAGATTTATTAGTGAAACACTCAAGTTGGAAACTTAGGAACTCTACGTAGGCTTCGTTATAAGTTGAACCAATACAAATGGACTGTGTTGTTCTTTCTTTTTCCTTAACTTTTAAATTTCCACATTTTAGTCACTATTGTTTTCAGTTTGTTTGAAGCTCCTTTTGCTTTAAAGTTTGATAGGCTCCTTTCATTTTTAAATTTTGAAGGCCTTTATTTTTTATACGAATTAATAGTAACTAGGAAAATTTTTAAGTCACACACAATTCACGCCCTCTTGCATTTGTTTGCTTTATCATTTGGTAATAGAGCCTTAGTTTCACATTTCTTGTGTTTTATAGCATATGATAGATCATGGTAAACAACTTGAGAAGTCTTGAAGGACAATCTATCATAAAGCTTTCTTATTTTAATGGAAATAACTACTCATATTGGAAGGGAAGAATGGCAATTTATATCTATTGACAATTTATCTCTAATTAGTTCATATTGAAGTTTGGCAAGCTATCAAAATGGAAGATACAGCTCCTGCTACTAATGATGTAGAATTAAAGATAGATGCTGATAGAACAAATACTCAACTAAATGCTAAAGCAAGACATCATCTCATTTGTGCACTCTCTCTAGAAGAATATGAAAAGATATCCTATTATTCTACATTAAAGGAAATGTGGGACAAACTTCAACTTACCTCTGAAGGAACAAATGACGCAAAGAAACATATGATAATGTTAAGTCAAAATGACTTTACGATTTATAAGTTTTGATGACAAACAAAAGCAGACAAAAGAAAAAGTAGACGGAAGCTAACAAAACAAAAAAAATAGACGATATCTAATCTGAAAAGCAGACGAATGCAAAAAGCAGACGGAAGCAAAAGCAGACAAATGCAAAAGCAGACGGAAGCAAAAAGCAGACAAATGCAAAAGCAGACGGAAGCAAAAGCAGACGAATGTAAAAGCAGACGAAAGCAAAAAACAGACGAATGCAAAAGCAGACGAAAGCAAAAAGTAGACGAATGCAAACGCAGATGGAAGCAAAAGCAGACGGAAGCAAAAAGCAGACGGATGGATCAGTCTGAGTTAGATATGAGACTCAACTGAATAACCGTTTCTTTAAAAAATCAAGAAGCAGTTCGAGACGGAGATTATATAATAAAAGCTCAAAATCGAAGATTTGATACACATAATAGAGATATACAAATTGAGAAGAGTTTATTGCGAAGAATTTCTGTGCGAAAATACTGAGTGTTATTCTGTTGTAACAAGCTCAAAAATTGATAGTGATATAGATAGCCTGAAGAGGCTAAGAGTAAAAAGAATACTTGTTGTATTGAGACCTGAAGAGGCTCGGAGAAAGAATACTTGTAAAGTCTTTGAGAGATAGTGAAATCTCAGATAGATTTCTGAGGACTGGACGTAGCCCACGGTTTGGGGTGAACCAGTATAAAAACTACTGCGTCAAAACTCTCTCAACTCTCTTCCTCTTTACATTGTGATTTACGATATTAGCTCATACACAAGTGTTGGAAAATCAATTACAAACGTATTAACATCAGTTCTGAAAACAAACTAGTTTTGGTAATAAGAAGTAGTTATAAAAAAGGGGTTAAAAAGAAGTTTTACACAATTCAACCCCCCTTCTTATGTGTTTACGTTGCATTATTGTTTGCTATATTAACTTGTGATTCACTTCAATTGGTATCAGAGCCTGGTGTTCAAGGATCACTCTAACAAAATGTGAATTAAAGATAATGGTGGAATCACACACGTATATTACGAAAGGTGCCTCAGTCACAAGACCTCCAGCATTTAACGAAGAAGACTACCATTACTGGAGAGATCGGATGTGACTATTCATTGAATCTACTCACATAGACCTTTCGGATATCATCGAGAACGGACCATATACGCCAATAGATGAAGATGGAAACCTCATTCCACAAGTTAGATGGACGGCTGATTAGAAGGCAAGATATCAGCTTAACTCTAAAGCGAAATTTTTCTTGAGTTATGCTTTAAGCAGGAACGAGTATGACAAAGTTCATGGATGCGACACTGCAAAGGAGATGTGGGACACTTTAGCTATTGCACATGAATGCACAAACCAAGTAAAAGAATCCAAGATAAGCATTCTTGTGCATCACTACGAGCTATTCAAGATGAAGGAAGAAGAGCCCATTGATTAGATGTTTGAAAGATTTCAAACAATCATTAATGGATTGAAGGCTCTTGGAAGAACATATGACAATCAAGATCATGTTTGAAAGATCCTAAGGAGTCTACCAAAGAGGTGGAGACCAAAGGTGACTGCTGTACAAGAAGCCAAAGACTTAAGCGTGCTGAAGCTTAATGAGTTGCTTGGATCACTGAAGATACACGAAGTGGAGCTCGATGCTGAAGATAAGCCTCGTTGGGACAAGTCAATAGCACTAAAGGCCGGACAAAAGAACCACAAGACTCAAAAGAAGACGAAGAGGAATTCATCAAAAGCTTTGAAGATTGAAGAATCAAAGAATAATGATTCCAGTGAGTCAGAACCTGAGTCCAGTGAAGAAGATGATGAGCTATCTTTCATTTCAAGAAAGATCAGAAGAATGTGGAAAAAGAAGACTAAAGGAAATCCAACCTTCAAGAGGGACGGCAAAGTTGATGGAAAGATCGAAAAATCATCCATCACATGCTACGAGTGCAACAAGCCTGGACATTACAAGTTTGAGTGTCCGACGTTGAAGAGAAAACC
>JANZLX010157416.1:0-15276 GCA_025531955.1 Erythroxylum orinocense
ATGTGCACAAATGATACTGTGTATCAATCCTATTATGCATGAACAGTACTAATTAATCCCTATCAATCCCATCCTATAACAAATTTCCTATTTTACCCTTCAAGTAGGGGGTGGGATGTTACACTAATGATTTTTAATTCCTTTATCATATGGATATTATGGATTCATTTGTGCAACATATTTTTAAAGAAGAAAGTGTTGACAATAAGTTAGAGTTTAATGCTAAATTAGAAGTGAACGAGCAAGTTAATGAAGCTTGTGAAGTTGTAAAATCATTAGTAGCAATGTTAATAGATTTGAAAATTTTAAATGTTGAACTTACTTTAACTCACTTGAAAATGTTACCTTCTTTATTGCAATCTCTGAAGATAGAATTGAAAGCCTTACCTGATCACCTAAAGTATATCTATTTGGGTGATGGAGAGAAATTACCTATAATAATCTCCAAAATACTGAATACAGGGCAAAAAGGGAAAACTAGTAACACTACTTAAGAAGTATAAAATGACTATTAGTTGGAATTTAGCAAACATAAAAGGCATTAGCCCGACAATTTGCATACGCAAGATTCTTTTGGAAGAGAATGCTAAACTAATAAGGGAACATCAAAGAAGAATCAATCCAATAATGAAAGATGTGGTAAAGAAAGAAATTATAAAACTTTTGGATGCAGGTATAATCTATCTAATCTTAGATAATGAATAGGTGAGCCTAATGCATGTTATGCCTAAGAAAACTATGACAATGATACAAAACTAGAATGATGAGTTGGTACCAATGAGGGTACATAATAGGTGGCAAATATGCATAGACTTTAGAAAGTTTAACTTAGCCACTAGAAAGGACCATTCCATATTACCTTTTGTGAATCAAATATTTTAAATACTAGTGGGTAAATTATGTTTTTTTACTTTTTAGATGGGTTTTGAGGTTAATATAAAAAAGAAATTGCTCAAGAAGATTAAGGAAAAAGCTACCTTTACATGTCCTTTTGGAACGTATGCCTTTTAATCAATATAATGCTCCATACTTCAAAGATGCAAGATGAGTATATTTCTCTAAGTGTATTGAGAATTACATTAAAGTATTTGTGGATGATTTCACTGTTTATAGAGATTCATCTGATGATTTCTTAAATCATTTATCTAAAGCTCACAAAAGATTCATTGAAACAAATTTAGAGTTTAATTATTAAAAAGATGTCATTTTATGGTAGATCAAGGCATTATTTTGGGGCATGTGATTTCATCTAGCGGCATAAAAGTTGATAAAGCAAAAGTGGATTTAATTGTGAATTTACCTTACCCTACAAATGTTAAGGAAATCCAACCTTTTCTCGGACATGTAGGATTTTATTGCAGGTTTATTAAAGATTTTTCCATGATTGTCATACCATTGTCAAAGTTGTTACAAAAAGAAATTCCAATTGAATTTGGAAAGGACTACAAGGAAGCTTTTGACAAATTCAAGGCATTATTAACAAGTGCTCCTATTATTTAACCACCAAATTGGGATCCTCTATTTGAGATCATATGTGACGCTAGTAATTATGCAATTAGAGTTGTTTTAGGCCAAAAGATTGAGAAATAAAGTCATGTTAATTGTTATGCTTCAAGAACATTGGTTTCTACCTAGTGCAATTATTCTACAACAAAGAAAGAGCTTTTAGCAATTGTGTTTACTTTAGATAAATTAGATCTTATTTTCTTGGCTCTGAAGATATTGTGTATTTGGACCAAACAAAATTGACATGCCTTTTGTCAAAGAAGGAGGCTAAACTTTGGTTGATCCATGGATTTTTATACTTCAAAATCTTGATTTGACAATACGAAATAAAAAAAGAAGTGAAAAATTCAGTAGCAAACCATCTGAGTAGGTTGGTAAGAGAAGAAGATATTTTACTTATTTCTAAAACCTTTCTTGATGAGCAATTATTCCAAATGAAATATATGGTTTTATGGTATGTTGACCTTGTTAATTATACAATTATTGGAACTTTACTTTATTACATTATTAAGACTAGGAAGGAAAAGATAAGAAATGAAGCAAACTACTATGTTTGGGATGAACCATACTTATGGAAGTTCTACTTCAATCAAATTATAAGGCATTGTGTGCCTGAGAATGAATAACATTCGTTCTTAGTTTTTTGTCATAATTATCCACGTGGTGGTCACTTTGGTTCCAATCAAACTGCTAGAAAAAATTTAGATAGTGAATTCTATTAGGATACTTTATTTAGAGATGCTTATGTATTTTGTAAAATTTGTGACATATGCCAAAAGACAGGTACATTATCTTATAGAAATGAAATGCTCCAAACCTTAATTCTTATAGTTGAGATATTTTATGCATAGGATATTGATTTATGTTTTTTTTCCCCTTCATCTTGTGGGTTTTTTTTTATTTTTTTTGTTGTTGATTATGTTTCAAAGGGGGGTAGTAGCAAAAGCCACCAAAAATGATGATTTTGCAGCTGTTGAAAATTTATAAATTCAAAATTTTTTAATACATTTGGAGTTCCATAATCCATTATTAGTGATCAAGGAAGCCATTTTACAATAAAATAGTGGTAACTTTGTTTAAAAAGTATAGAGTGCATCATCAAATAACTACCGAATGCCCTCTACAAACGAATGGTTAAGCAAAAGTATTGAATAAAGAGGTGAAATCTATTTTAAAAAAGACCATGAATCCTAGTTCAAAAGATTAGAGTTTACTTCTAGACAATACTCTTTAGGCGTACTATATATATAGCCTACAAAACATCGATACGAATGTCTTCTTATCAAATAGTTTTTAGTAAAGCTTGTCATTTATTAGTGGAGATTGAACATAAAATTTTTGGTTGGTTCAACATTTTAACATAGATTTAGCAAAAGATGGAGAGGAAAGGAAATTGTAATTATAAGAGCTGGAGGAATTAAGGTTGGATGCTTATGAGAATTTAAAAATCTACAAAGAGAAAAAATTATTCTATGACAATTTAATATTAAGGAAGCAATTTGAGGTAGGATAGAAAGTGTTATTATATAATTATTGATTAAAGCTTATGACAAGTAAGTTATGTTATAGTTGGCTTAGCCCTTTTATTATCTATAATATATTTTTTCATAGTATGGTGGAAATACAAAGTTTACATACCAGAGAGATTTTTAAAGTGAACAAACATAGATTGAAACTATCATCTCCTCATAATATGGTTTCAATCTTCTTGTAAAAAGGTTATGGTGTACAAAATAAGTATAGTGATGAGTATTCCCATCTATCATATGGGCAACCTGGGTTTGATCCCCCGATAATGGCCCTAAAATTTTGATCGAATTGTCGAAGCCTTCAAAATTAATTCAAATTCTCTAACTTCTTGTACTAGTCTTACAACCAGATCAAATCCTAAAGGAACTAAAAATTAGATTTTAAATTTCAATTAATAAAAAAGTGGAGCTTATGATTAATTAATTAATTAACTAAAATTAAAAGTGAGAAATTCAATAGTACTTAACTCTGATTCAAGAGAAAGATCTCATGAAATTGTAACATTGATCATTAGTCAAAAGAGAATAAATTTTACAATTTAAGTAGTTAGTCTGAAACATATTAAGATAGTCATAATAAGTCCTATAATTTGCTAAATTAATTGGTTTAAACCCATCATTCAAACCAAAACTTACGATCAATTGATTAGGTATAATAGGATTCCATACCAATAAGCTTAGTAAAAAAGACTAGACCTTGAATTAAATAATTGAGATAACTACAAGTATTCAACTTAGTTTTTTCATTTTTTATAATTTAAATATGCAAATTCATAGATAACCTATTTGCTACTTGTATAAATCCTTTATAACAATTACAAATCACGGAATTTATGGATAGCTATAGGATAATAAACATTAAATTAATTTGTCGAACAAATTAATATTAATTATTTATGAAATATAAGAACACAAAACAAGAAATACTTAAATTAAAATATGAATCTAAATTGAGAACAAAACCTCATAAGGTTACAACTAGAGTTTTGAATATCCTTAAATAAGAATATTTGGATTTAGCCATATATGGCTTTAGTTCCAACACCAAAAATAGAAGAAAAGATGAAATATTGAGAGAAAACTACTAAGAAATGAAATGAGAATGATGAAGAAGGTGGTATACGCATTTTCCTCTTGTTTTCCAACTTAAAACCTAGTCTCCCCCTATCTTGCAAAGATTCCTATCTAAAATAAATCCAAATCCCTACATAATTCGGATGGAAAGAAATTTCCTAATTGAATTCCAACTCTTGAGGTGAATCTGACATTAGGCATGATCTTGCCTTATCCGCTACATTAATCTATCCAGTTTTTTCAAAATTTGTGATTTTGACCAATAATAACCCAATTTGATGCAATCTCTATTTTTCATCTCCTAAACAAACATTAACTTTTTCCTATTTAAACACCAAAACATAGCCAAAACAAAATAGATAATTTCAATTAACATAGCCAAACAATATCTTATCAAATAACCTTTGTACAATTTTTTCTCGATAGAGAGGAACCCTTTTACAATCTTCCTTCAAGGTGAAAAGTAACATCAATGCCACTTTGAGCACCCAAAGTACAAAATATAAACACTTGAAAAAAAGTTTATAACTTAAAATATCTCACTTTAAGATACAAAAGTTCCTAGTCATTGTTTTGTTAAGATTGGACATTAATAGGGCATAAAATTACTGACACATATTATATTTCTTCCTTATTAAGGAAATAGTCAATCTCATAAAGAACAAGTTCACTAAACTAAATACATTTAAGAAATTCATTTATAACATTACTTGTATGTCTATGAAAATTCTCATTATAATAATTGTATAAGTGATCCTTTGATTTGAGATCTGTAAAGTATCTTATATAAAAATTGTTATATTTTGATACTACTTATGACCTATTCTAGTCAAGGGTACATCGATTGGTATTCATTGGATATAACATAAACTATATAGAGGTAGTTGAGTGATTAATATAAGATTCATCACGTTAAAGTAGTTAAGGAAAATGTTCTAATGTTTTCAACTAGTATCGATTAGAAAATTCTTGGCCAAGGTCAAATGACACTTTGAAAATCGTTATTAAATTTCATTAATAAAATCAGACACTAATGGTGGACAACTAATATGATTAGACTCAAATAGAGTAGGTATTAATTCAATTTTCTATGTCTAATTTACGAAAAATAATGCCTTAAAAGGTTAGTTAAATCCACTTTGATATTTTTAAATGTTTGGGTGATCATGATGTATTGCTAGTTGCTAATCTTGATATATGGATATAAAAATTTAATTAGAGAATTAGAGAGATATTAAAAGATCTTAATTTATCTAATCTTAAATGTGATTTAAGGTTATAATTTATATCTATTGTCAACATATTTAGGAACTTAATGGGCCACATACAAAGAACGAGTTAATGAGAGAAAAGATGTTTTAATCAAGTTAGATGGACTTGATTGTAAAGTTTGAGAAACTTAATGATCAAATATGAAATATTTAATAAATACGAATCAATATGAGTTATTGGATCTTATTTAGGTATGACTGGTAATTAATTAGAATTAATTGAAATTCTAGTTAAAGTTTATTAAAATTAGGATTTTATTTCAAGTAAATTACTAAAATGCCTAAAAACTATTATGACTAAGCATAAGATTTAAAGGAGCTAGCACTTCTTTCCTATCCCTCTCTATAATAATTATATGGTTCTCTTAATATGTTTTGTGAATACCTTTAAAGGTTAACCATTTGCACTGTTATGATAGTTGAGATGAATTGATTTCAAAAATGGTACAAATTATAATTTATGCTTTATTATGTTTTATTTGTTAATCATGTTATAGAGTTTAAGTAATCTTGGCTTTTAGAAATTAAACAAAAAAAATTATTATTTTGCTACACGGGATCATATCCAGCTTTGATTTCCTAACAAAACTAACAATAAAACATGTATTTATAGGATTTTGGACCCCTACTAAACGTTAGAGCTAAAAATTAGACATTATAAGAGCTAATCTCAACACATTAATTGACCAATAGCTCATATTGATCGACTAATGTGCATTCAATGCAAAATATCACTATTTATTGCATACTAGTTGACCATTTAAACATAGTTTTGTCCAATTTGTCTTTTAGAGGGATATTGGTTGACTATATTAGCATATTTGTCGATCAATATGTCAATAAAGATTGATTCAGAAGTTATAGGGTGGTATTTTGGATTCAGAAGTTATAGGGTGGTATTTTGATGTGGAGATAAAGAATGGTTCAGAAGTTATACCATAGAAAGATTGTTTTAAGTACCTTAGATCCATCATCAAAAGAAATGATGCGATAGATGAAGACATAGTTCACCGTATCAAATTAGGGTGGCTTAAATGGAAGGGTGTATCAGGAGTTTTATATGACTAGAAGCTACTACTCAAGCTAAAAGATAAGATATATTGTTTAGCAACTAGTTCAAACATGTTCTATAGGGTAAAGTATTGGCCCATCAAATTGGTGTATGATTTATAAGTTAATGATGGCAGAGATGAGGATGCTCCATTAGATGTGTAACCTTACAAGAAAAGATAAGATTAGGAATGTAGTGGTTAGAGATAAATTAAGGGTGATAATATTGATGATAAATTAAAGGAGACAACGCTTAGGTGGTTCAAACGTGTGAAAATGAGGCATCCCAATGCCTTAGTAAGGAGATGCAAGAAGATTGTACTTATGAACTGTAAAAGAAAAAGGGAAAGACCTAAAAAGAATTGAGGCAGGTGATCAGGAAGCATATGACTTTATTAGAGCTTACTAAGGACTTGAGCTTTAATAAGAAGCTTTTGTGAAGTAGGATATAGGTAAAAGATTCTATGTAAAAAGGTCCATCTCTTGTTCCATAGGTCTTTTGAACCTTTCCTTTTGATTCTTATGTCTTGTAGTTAGTCTAAACACCTTTATCTATAGTACTTCCCCTTAGTATTTTTTAATCTTTATTTTATTATTTATTATTATTTGTATGAGTATTAATATTTTTATTTGTAATTTGTAATTTATTTAAATTTTTACTTTGTTTTTATCTATTATTTTAATTTTGATTTTGAATTTCCTTATTTTATTTTATTCTATTGTTTTTAATATAATTAGTGGTTTATATTTTCTTACTTTAGTTTTTTCAAACTATTCTCAAAATATTTTTTATTTGTTGTATCTAATTCTATTAAATTTTGCTTGCAGTCATATCTTGATTTTGATTACAAATTCTTGCGACTTACTTCATATTTTATATGAATTGAGTGAAAATGTCCTGGATGTTGCATGAATGTAAATGGAGTGTCTTGTGAATGTTGCATGAAAAATTAGAAGAATTATGCATGAAAGAATGAAATGGGACGTGAACAATGCATATAATTAATTAATTTAAGCATGCATGAAGTCACACCCATGACAATGGAAGTCACGGCCATGACAATGGAAGTCACGGGTGTGACAATGAGAGTCACAAGCACGTCTATGGAAGTCACGGGTGTGACAATGAGAGTTACACCCATGACATCGATGTCACATCACAAGTGTGATCCCTTTATTTAGGGGTTGGACATTCTGGGAAGAAAAAAGAAAGAACAAAGAGAAGGTGTGTAGGCGGACAAGTAGAGAGCTTTGGTTAAGAAGAAAGAAGAGAGAAAGAACAGAGAAATGAAGAACAATAGAGAGGTGAAAGCAGTGTGAGCATTCGTGAAAGGACCCATCCTGGTTCCCCTCCTAGAACTTGAGTGGAGTCCTCCCAGCGACCCCACGGTAGCCCTCTAATTAATATCTGGCTCGACCGAAGGGTTCTCGTAAAGTCAAATTGTTCAACTATTTAAAACCTTTTATATTTTAATAATTAAAAGTGCAAAAAATAGTAGGAACTTTTTTCTATCATTTTATCAAAAATTTCGACAGCGTAAGGACTACATTTTGACATTCCCAAAATTTTTAAAAGCCCTGTAAATTTTGAAAATGCTTCTATATTCACATCGATTTCTTAACTACAAATTTTGAACTTTAGGTCCACTCACAGGCAACCCAAACAAATAATTCTCAGCAATCACTATAATAAACTTTTAAAAGCTAAAACATATTTATTCATTTCATTTAAAAGCTTTTATAAACATCCATTCTTTACAAAAATGTACATAGAAAAATGGCACAAGCATAGCATCACTCGACAATACAACTAAACTTGAGGCGGAGTCCTAATTATTGCAGCACCTGTACGTATATTGGGGTGGTTTGTTTAAAAATGTAAAAATAAGGGTGAGCTAAACAAGCTCAATGAGTGTAATCAGTTTACAGGAAAATTGAACTTTTCATAATAGTATAATTGCAATATTTCATACAATCATAAAGCTTATGGTAAAACATTTTCCATAATTTATTTGTGCTCATCAAATATGGTTTCAAAATTAATTCATTATATAAAAGTTTCCATTTCCCATTTTCCTTAATCAATAAACAGTGGAGGCAATAAGTTTTCTGAAAACTTTAATAATGAAAATAAGCCAACCACTAGCATTGGTACCATACGGTACCTCTCAAATCACTTTTAACATAAATAGTGGTGGCATTACTCTTTTTATGACTTTCTTTTTCTTTACTATATAGTACACTAGCCATAAAGTCACGGAGCTGGTTCTGCATCATTTACCCACGATAGGTTAACCACTATTTACGGAGCTGGTTCTGTATTGCTTGCCGGTATAATAACATATATAAAGCCCAGTGGTATACCATAGGCAAAAGCAACTCTTACATTTACCACTCATCTTATTTTCTAGATTAAGTATGGGAGGATTCATAATTGAATTATTTTAATGTAACTCTCATTCATATAAAATTTAACTTTCAATTTAAAATTCATATATTGCCAAAGTATACACTTATGTTAACAATATTCACTTGTAAAATATCATTTGCATAAAATGCAGTATAAATATTCATTTTATGATCAAATGAAAACCATTTTCATGAACTCAATAAAATAAAAACTCACATGTCATCAATTCTTTTACAAAGAATTAAGTGATATAAAACAGTTAAAATACACTCACAATTTGCTAGTTTCCTTTTCACCACTTTGAAAGCTTCAGTTGGCTTCATTTTCGATCCGAAAACCTAATACCAGTACATTCAACTCTTTAATACGTTTTTCAGTTAAATATATCATAAATCATGTTAACTTCAATACTTTACACATACACTCCACATCCTTAATGACATCAACATGGTTATTACTTCATAACCATATTTTTATACTAAAAATGCCCTTAAGGCTAAACTTAACACATTATACATTAAACTCTTCCAATTCAATTTCATTTGATTTCTAACACTTAAAAACAATCCAAATTCATTCCCATGACATTTTGATACACACATTTAAGCCCTAAAATTTCATTAACAATTTTTTTTACAAAATTATGCACTTTATGTCGAATTTCAACCAAAGCCAATTCCAAATCAATTATTTTTCATTTCTTTACTTTATTAGCATCAAAATAATGTTCTGAACATCATAAAACATGAAAATAGAATTTTGTATCATAAAACATTAAAAACCCTAACCTTGGTCGAAAACTCATCTAATCATTTCCATGGTTTTTCTTTCATTCTTTCATCATTAAACTAACTTCCTAATGTCATTCATTAATCTTAAGTTATCAAAAGAAAAAAATAAAAAACTTTTAACAATAGATCTCACCTTTGATCAAGTTTCATCAAGGCGTCACACATTAGGTTTTCTTGATTTTCTTCTCCCAATTGCTTCCAATGTAATAAAACCTTAATATTACATCAAAAGGGTTCAATTTACACCATTAAAGCCAAGTCTAACCTACAACCCACCAAATCAAAACTTTTTCAACAAGATAAGTAAGCTTAGCTATCCATTTTCTTCTTCCTCTTCACTTGGATAGCTATGAGATCTTGTTAGATCCTTGATTGGAGGTAAAAGAGCATGACAAATGGTTTAGATGACTCCTCCATGGCCATAGCCGAACATTTATCTTCTCCTTTCTCCTTTTTTTCTTTTTTTTTTCTCTTTCTTTACGTTTCTCTCATCAATGGCCAACTACCATCGTTTAAAGAAGATGAAGGCTTTGTTGAATTACAATTTTTCCCCATTTCCATTATAATTACAACTTTATCCTTAATAACATCTTATCATTATAACTTTACCAAAATGTCTCATATTTACACTTTTACCCAAGCCACTTATCACCATTTAATTTGTTCTCCTTTAATGACTCATCATTCCATTAACTTTTTATAAAATACCAAATTGCCCTTTAATGAATACAAAAAGACCAAATTGCCCTTTAATGCATTAATTCAACAACTAACCAAATTAAATTTCGAAAATACTCTATAACCATCTTATCATCAAATTGACCATAAAATACTCGAATTATGGTTAATACTTACTAATTAGTGCTTTAGAAAAACTTTAATGGGTTTAAAATCCTCAATACCCATTATTTTCCTAAAAGGACATTTTAACTATAAACTTTCAAAACTTACGAAATTTATCTTATTGGACTTATTTTCGAATAGTTTTAGTATCATTAAACTCTAACACCTATTTTAGGTATGTTTCAAAATCACTTTTCAATCGGATTCACTATTCACGTAGATTCATTATTCATCCAGTATTTATCCAGATTTCATTGAAAAGTATCACCTAAATCCTCAAAGTACATTTCGAGGCTTTTAAAGTTATATACTCATTTCATAGCTTTTCAGAGTTCTCGAAAATTTTTTGAGAAATTTTTGGTCGAGTTTAAATCCATCTATGATTTATCTGTGATCTTTGTTATAACCTCAATAATACATTTAAACACTTAAATTACTCTATTACACCATAAATAGAGCATACTTTATAAAATGCATGTACAATACATTACACAGTACAATTGTCAAACTGGGATATTACAATTCAATCATTTGGGTGATAACCATCTGGAGGCAGAAGGCGAGAGCTGATATAGGGAGCTTGAGATTGGCAGGAGATCTACCTCCAATTCTCTCATTCGAACACCCTTGTTTGCTTATCTTTTTTATATGTTGCTTTATTTCTATGTTACATTATGGAACTTCTTTGTTGAATTTGTTGTAAATTTCTTATAGTCCATTTTGGTTTACTCACTATTTTATTGCTTTGATACTTCTTTGTTATTGTTGAACATGGGATTGAAGTATTTAAAGATGCTGAGCCATGTTTATTCTATGATGGGCTTATTACTTGTTTTTAATGTAGCTAATTTAGTTGATTATGCATGATGAAAGGGCTATTTTATGCATTTCTAATCCCGATCAAGTTTATTTTATGACCATTAATCTGTAACTACTAATTGGGAAAAACACATACAACACACAACACATAATATTCTTTTTTTAAGCAACTAATCCCCCACTTAAATATCACATTGTCCCCAATGTGATAAGAAAATGGAAGAGGGACCTAGGATGTAAACAACTCACACAAGGACAAAAATTGAAATAAAGAGAAAGTAAACTAACAAGCAATAAAAAGGAAAAAGGAAAGAAATGTGATACGAACGTGGCGTTGATGTGTTGCGTGGAGTCTTGGTGTGATGTGGAGCCTGGCATATTGCGTCGAGGAGTGAGGAACAACTGCTAGGAAAACAAATAAAAGAGATTGAAAGTTAGGCCTGGGCACAAAAAAAAAAACTAAATAGAGATTAACTAAAAAGGAATAATAAACGAAGAATTGAAAAACAAAACAAAAATTATATAGGTTACCTCCCATTTAACGCTTCTTTAATGTCTTGTAGCTGTACACCTTAATAGAATGCACAAAGTGAATCACTTCAAATGAATGATTCCATTGTTTTCTTCTCTTCACTGGGATTTTTCTCTAAAAATTTCCTAAATACTTCCTCAGTTGCATCAACTAGTAATTGGTAGCATTCATCACTCTTTTTAACAAAGTCCAGCTTCTTTTCTTCTTCTTCCTGCAAGGTGAAATCAAAATATACAGCATTAATTTGATCAACAAAAGAATAGTCTTCAAAAACAGTAGCAGTAATAATAGGTTAGACATTAAAGATTGGAAATTCTACTATTTCTCCCAAAACAGTCATGGTCAATTTTCTGTTCTTCACATCAATCAAGGTATTAGTGGTTGTCATAAAAGGCCTCCCCAGGAGTATGGTGTGCTCCTTTCCTTGCTTCTTTACTTCGTCCATATATAGGACAACAAAGTCTACGGGAACAATCAATCCTCCAATCTTCACCAACACATCCTCTATTATTCCTTTCGAATAGTGGATTGACCTACCAGATAATTGCAAACACATATTTATAGGTCTTAACTATCCTAGATCCAATTTCTCATAAATACAGTGAGGTATAAGGTTTATACTCGCTCCAAGGTCAAGCATACCCTTAACCTCATCACCATTACCCATTGATACTTACATAAGAAAACTCCCTGGGTCTTTCAATTTGAGGGGTAATTGTTGCTAAAGCACTGCACTTGTAACTTTTGAAACTATCACCTTCTTGTTTAGCTCAAACTTCTACTTTTTGATGCTTAGTTCCTTGAAGAACTTCACATCAATAAACTCATTTGGTACACATTTAACTTACATTGGTTAACCCCAAACTTATATCGATTGACTAATCCTCGAAAAATGTTATTTTAACAAATTCAAATACTCAAACTTGATTTTTAATGCAATTATAATGAAAATAACTTTCAAAATGTTCCCCAAAGGGTGTTTGAAAGATTAAAAGGCTTTTCTTTTAAAATCAAAAGCTTAATTGCCTCTTGATAAGTGAACGGAGTCATGTAATGAGGTAAGATAAAATGTTGATGCATAGTGAGCCTTTAAGATACTAAATTAATAAAATGAGATTAAATGTAAATCAACCTTGATGTTTCTTGATCTTCTTTTGTTCTTAACTTGATCTTCACTTTAATGGTTACAAATTTCAGTTGTTATTTATCATCTTTATAAACTATATTTTTGAATTAGGTCCATATCTTGTTCTTATAATGTTTTATAATTAAAACATTATTAGTAATTATTTTTTAGAATCAAAACATCAATTGCTACTTACCTTGGTTCAACAAGGTATATTGATAATATAGGATTTTTTAAAATTCTTTCTGGCTCAATAGTATTTATAAAAGCATTATGTTCAAATCTAGTGTGAGATCCCAAAATTTTAAGTTTATGATATTTATCATTTAATAAAATTCAAAACATTATTAATAATATTATTGTTTTTTAATTTATTTGGAGATACATATTAAATGCTTATAAGTGTTAGGTTGATTAATTGTGGTGATGATCCTTAATGAAGAAAGAAAATTTAGATAAACAACAAAATGGTTTATTCTGTTATCACTACCAAATACTAATTGATATTTTTAGATATAAATTTTAATTTATATATCTTGATTAAATTGTTAAAGAGTCTATGAAAATATGAGAGAATTATAGATAATTCATATAAAGACATTAAGAGTTTTTTTTTAATTTGCCAAAAAAAGCTTGTGGGTTCATTTTTAACCATACCTTTTGATAGGAAAATCAAATTCAGATCATTTAAAAGGTTATGAAAAGATAATAAGAAGGCATATAGAATTGATATCAACTAGTCAAAACCTTACCATTGGCTTGCCGATGTCCATAGCTCTTTATTTTTGAAATAGTTTTTAACAACTTCATTTGTCATGTTTTCATATAAATAAAAGAGAGTAACAAGATAAGATGAGGGGGAAGTGTTCATAAGAGCTAAAGGGGTCATTTAAATTAATTATAGGAGAGATTTAAGTAGACGATAATAAAATTAGGTAGCATGAATGAATCTAAAAGTGGTTTTTGTTTGAAAGCTAGTAGTATATGTCAATTAAAGTTTTACATGTATATTATTTTATTATTTTTGCATATTAAATGATTTATTATATATTAATTAACTATTTCGTATTTTATTTTAAAAAACCCTAATTTAGGGTAGATAGAATTAACTTGTCACTAAATTGATAATTATAATGGATGAGTTAAAAGAATTAAACTTATTTTGCATAATTTGTGGACATATAAAGATAAATAAGCATGTGAATTATCATACTGAGTGTTAATAAACACCTATGGTTATGTGTGCTAAATTATGGATGCATGTTTTCTACTATAATAACTTATATGCATGTATAGTATGAAATTATATGAATATTATTGACTATATGATTTAAGTCCCTTAAAAGGTTATGGTTTTGCATATAAGTTTGTGATGCTATTAAGCACTAAAATGAGGAAAGTACCATTATGTTGGCTAAGGTAAAATTACTCAATGCTAGATTGAGGCAGATATCAATTTATGGGTTGGGACAATTAGTCGACACCAAAATGAGGTAGGTATTGCTCCATTTGCTAGGTCAAATCAGTAGTGTCTATTTTGGATAAGTATAGAGCCATATGTTCGTTGGGACTATAGCATGATACATTTAATATATATTTTTAGATTTTTAAAGGTACTGTGTAGTATAACTTTCTTGATAAGATATTATGAAGCAACTGATTACACTATATCAGAACACTTTTAGATATTTATGGAATATAAAGTAGAAGGGATGTAGCTTTATATTTATTTATTTATACTTCTTATGAAGTTTGTATGTTTTACCTAGATTTCTATACGTTTTAAGGATCAGAATGGAAAGCAGAATGTTAGAACCTAAGTAGTTTTTTAAGTGTTATTTTATTGAGTTGGAATGAGGGAATTTTTTACATAAGAGAAGAACATATTCATTAAGATGTTTATATTTAATTATGTTAGTTTAACATACTGTAAGCTTTAACTTAATGGTAAGACTTAAGAGGTTTGGCCTTGTCATTAGTGGTTGTACTTGTGCGCCATAAGCCCAACCAAACTAGCTTGGACTTGGGTGTGACATTTGAAGCTTACGAATTTTATACAAGGTAGTTTTAATTTAGTTTGTGTTTTTTAATGTAATTTGCATTTTTGGACTCCTTCAGGTATAAACTCATCTTAAGAGATGTCTTTCTATTTTATTAATTAAATCATTATCATCACATTATATTTTGTTAAATATGTTTCTAGGAATATTTTTTTTCTTTTTGATTGTATATTAAGAGTTTTGATGAAAAGATATTATTCATGACTTTGTAAAAAATTTTGTAAATGAAAGCAAGGATCTTAATCCTAAATTCACTTTAGGCCCT
>JANZLX010157459.1:0-15258 GCA_025531955.1 Erythroxylum orinocense
ATATACTATTTTCCCTTTCTAAATATCCACAAACTTTCATTTTCTCATAGTCAGACAGATCATCATTCTTCCCACTATTTCCATCAATTCAAACATTTACCAAATGCTCATGTATGTGACTCATATAAATGCAACTCAAGCTAGGGTTCAACTGCTACTACCTACTATGACATGACTGAAATGTATGTAACGTAACACATGTCAAAAAAATGCCCATGTAAGAAACTAAATCTAGGATTTGATACCAAAATGTGGCACCCCACTCTCATAAGACACGTACCAGACATTTATGATGATATCTGAGTACGTACCCCGCAAGGGTGGCATGCTAAAATGACCACTCAGTCAAAATTCATTACAAAAATTTTGTTTTTGTAAAATAAGGTAAACGTAAGCGAAAATCACTAATCCAATCGGGTCCATTTCATTTAAAAGCATTTCCATTTACAAGTTACAAATACTACAAACATTAGTACTCAACAATAATTTGGGCCTATTTCAGGTACAAAACTCTTGAAATCTAACGTCATTTCATTACCAAATCATTTACATACACTTTGTACAATTTTTGCGAAACATAATTCAAAGATAAAATCACTGAAGAAATATGCAGGTGCAATTGATCCCGACCCTTAATCCATATCAGACCTTAGTGGCTATACTCCATTTAGCCTAACTGAAAAATTCCTCAGAACCTGAAAAGCCACATTGCAATTTTTGATGAGTTTTGAAACTTAATGAGTGAACCATCATTGATGATTTCACCTGATTACAAACAAACATCACATATAGCACAAATATTCATTCAGTACATATAATTAATATCCAAACACTCATATAGCATGGCATAACATATGGCCACTCATTACAGCTTTGCAAATCATTTATGAATTTCAATCGTATATGAACACTATATGCATGAGACTCACATTCATTCTTATTATTGTGACTGAGTGCCTATTACATACTTATACAAATACTGGCCCATAGGGCTCAGTCAGAACAGAATCACAGAGCATAGCTTTACGTGCGGACACACATATCGCGGAGCAAAGCTCTATGTGCAGAACATACATCACGGAGTAAAACTCTACGTGGAAGCCCTTCATACTAGCTACTCAAGTCACAACGCCTTTATCTTTGCATGCATTTTTATGAAATGCATCAAATACTAATTATGCCATATCAGGCAATCACATATGATGTTCAATTAGAAACTCATAATCATCGAGCATAAGTCTGGCATTCAACATTCATTGAGAATTCACATATCATAAAGGATTTCACATCAAATCAGAGCACTTCCAATGCATCACTAACTTTCAAACTTCCTCGGACTTCAAGTCCAGAATTTAGAAACAAATCACAAGTAGTTCAATAATATTGGAAGTTTAAACAAATCAAATCAAATCGGATCAATCATAGGAAATCATCTAGGTTGACTCTCAAAATGCTCCAATATGTTATTGCATGGATGGTTCGGCAATGTCCTTCTTGCGTCCACTTGGCTCCTCTATATCAAACAAAGCACATTTACAAATATCACACTTTTTCACAATTGTATAAATATTCCTTAATGCACATCTACTTATATGAAATATGCACAATGCGTGTTCAATGACAATTCCTGGGTATTTTATTGAGATTCTTATGATCAAATCATTCAGAAATCAAAGCCCTCATTACTAGCATAGGTACTTATGATTTGAACCTTAATAAAGCAATGTCAAAACAATTTCATAACTTTATTAACCACTTTAGATTTCTTTTCTTCTCATATACATACGGGTTAACTTTGTATACTAAATATGATAAGGTAAATGGCAAAATTAGGCAACACATTCTTCTAGAAAGTTATTCTCCAATGTTTTAAGTTTCTATTGACACCAAAACCACTAAATTGGGTTCGGTAATTTGGAAGATATGCCTCAAACATTATCGGGTTGTCCATGTCCAAAAACAGTTACAAATTCCATCCAGAAATTCGATATCTTAGAGAATGAAAAAAAATTAGACTTCTTGAGAAAATTTGTATGGCTATATCTCTAGTTTACTCCAATGTAAAAATCATCTCATTTTGAAAATTATATGTCCATATATAATCAAAATACTGAAGTGTGTTCTGGAAAATAATCCTATTTCACTGTTCCAACAAATTCCACATTTTAACTTCATCAATCTGCCACAATTCAATTCCAAATCATACAAAATTTTGTTCAGAGATAGAAAAATATGTTAGAAATCAATTGGTTCAAGTCTGATGTCATTTGGAGGTCAGGAGAAGAAGTTATGGTCAAAAGAAGGATGGTTGTTCAGCTAAGTCTACTCTTTGGTCAAACCAGCAAAGTCAACATCATGCTTAAGCACTATGGTGCTTTCCAACCAATTTCAGCAATGTCACCCTTGTGCTTAAGAACTATGGTGAGTTTCCAACCCACTAAGCAATGTCACCATCATGCTTAAGTACAACGGCGATTTCTACTCAACTAGAAATTGCATCTTCTTCCTCTCTTCCATTTTCTCTAGCTCTTTTCAAAACAAAATTTTGGGTCACTTTTACTCAATTATTTTGACAATGAAAACGAAGGATTTGGGCTAAACTTTCTTCTAAACAATTATTTATTTACGTCTTGAATTTCAAATGAAACTAGTTTCATGCAATTTGGTTTGATATTCTACAAGTTATACTAAAAAATTATAGACTGTTCCAAACCACAGCAGAATCCACAAACTCAACTTCCAAACTCCATACCTTTTGATCTAGAACTCCAACATTTACAAACTTTATATCAATGGAAAGAAAAAAAAAAGGACCTACACCTTCCATGAAGAACATTTTATCAAAATCTGTCTAGATTAGTACAGAAAAATCACAAAAGTTTCAGATCGAAAATCCACTCTTCACTGTTCTTCCTCTCTCTCTCTACTGTAACTTTTCCATAACTCAATCTCCATCAATTAACTCCAATAACTTGCAAACCATTACTCTACCTCATTTTTAGCTCACCAATACTCATAAAATTCCAAAAAATCCAAGATTCACTTCAAACATCAAAATCCGACCATCACATATGCAACTTTAAATTTCCAGCATATTTCCCACATTCACAATTTCAATTCCTCATCTGTGTCATATAGGACGCTGCTATACCTTCACATGCATATAATAATCTCTAACCCTAGCCATCATCAAAGTTATGATTCAACAAAATTTCTAGCACATTTAAATGACTCTACAAATTCACGCATGTCAACAGTGAATCCAACATACAAGTTTTCTCCAAAACAAAACAGGGTATCTCAATCCAATGCATGCAGTATCAAAATACCATTAAAACATCATCAAAGTCACTTACTTGGCTCAGTTCAAATTCCAGCCAAATTTTCAGCAGTGACATTAAAGATCGAATTTCAGTGGATGAGAAAGGAAAACAATACACAATGTTCTTTCGGTGAAGAAGATAATAAACGAAGGAAAGAAAGCTACAGCTAATTTCCTTCTCTAAAACACTTACTATGTGTCCACTTTGCATGTATTTCACATGTCATCCCATTAAGACCAACACATGTCACCATACATACAAGCCATTTGTCAAAATTCAATAGTCCACATGTCACTATATTTTTTTCTAATTTCTCCCAAAAATCAATATTTTTTCTCCCATAAATCAATATTTTTTCTAATTTCTCCCAAAAATTCTAAAATATCCTAAATAATACCAAATTTGTCAAAACACATTTTAATCACATTTACTAACTTAATTTTACCATGAAATGTCAATGAATGCATCTACAATCTTATGAATGTACAAAAATGTGCATGTCACAATTAATTTATGCATGATGTGCATTTTCCTAATTTCTCACAAATTCTCATAATTCACAATTCTAGCCCTAACATGAATAATGAGATGTTACAAGAAATCTGTGTTGTTTGGAGTATCTCGTGAGGTAATAAAAATGCAGCTATAAGGGGAGAAAAATCATCAAGCTAGCAGTCACGAAGAAGGGAGTTTCTAAGCGGTGTGACACTCTTCTAAGGCTAGTTCAGCAAGTCATTCTAAGGAGTGATTGGGGTTATAGGGAACCCATTTCCTCCTACTTTGAGCTGGTTAAGGGATAGTGGAGGGATTTTTTAGATTTAAAAAGGGTTGGTCTGAAATCTGAAAGTGGAGCACTTCAATCAGTTTGCCTAATCCTTATTTCTCATTGTTTATGATTGTCCCAGCTTATTTATGATTATTTGTTGAATTTTGTTTTAGACATCTTCTTTTGATTATTTGGATATTATTCTTTAAATCATTATCGAGTGAATTTCATATCTATGGAATTACTAGGAATTCGACGACAAATTTTGATTGTTGATTGCATTTCTTTATGCTTAACGTGCTGGTTCAATTCCTACGAGTAAAAAGGAACAAGTAGAGACTAGCTGGTTAACTCTCTACAATTAACTTGTTAAATATCTCAGATATATTGAATTCCACGACTAAATTAAAATTTAGTATTTTTCTTAGTTCTCTACAACTAACTTGTTAAATTTAGTATTGAATTCCATGACTAGCTATGTTTGGTGTGTCTCGAGAGGCTATAAAAAAGGAAACTATAGGAGGAGAAAAATTATCGAGCTTGCAGTTAGCTGTGACACTCCTTCAAGTATAATTAAGCGAGCCATTCTAAGGAGTTATTAGGATGATAGGGAACCTATTTCCTCTTATTTTGAACTAGTTCAGGGCTAGTATAGGAATTTTTAAGATCGTAAGAGGGTTGGTATAAGGTCTAAAAGTGGACCACTTCAATGAGTTTTCCTAATCCTTATTTCTACTTGTTTATGATTTTCCCAACTTAGTTATGATTACTTGTTAAATTTTACTTTAGATATGTTGTTTTGATTATTAGTATATTGTTTTTTAATTGACTAATGAGTGAATCTAACATCTAAGGAATTTCTTGGAATTCGATGTCAAATTTTGACTGTTGATTACGTTCCTTTATGCTTGACCTATTGAGCAGGTTTAATTTCTAAAAGTAAAAAGGAACAAGTTGGTGTTAGCAGGTTGGTTCCCTATAATTAATTTGCTAAATGTCTCAAATATTTTGAATTGCATGACTATATTAAAATTTAGGATTTGCTTGTTCACTTGCAAATATTAAGTTAGATTTATATTTTAATTATTTAATTTCTAAACTTAAATAGAATGTTAAACTAAACTATGTTGAATTGATAGATTTGACATTTTCTGCCCCAACTCTATTCAAAAAGGAAGAGATAAGAGGAAGGTTATCAAAGAGCCAGACGTTTGCATTGTTTGGAGTGTCTCCTAAGGCCGTAAAAAGGTAACCACAGGAGGAGAAAAATCATCAAGCTAGCAATCATAAAGAAGTGAGTTTCTAATAGGTGTGACACTCTTGCAAGGCTTGTTAAACGAGCCATTCTAAGGAGTGATTGGGGTGATAGGTAACCTATTTCCTCCTATTTTGAGATGGTTCAAGGATAGTGAAGAGATTTTTCAGACCGAAAAAGGATTGGTTTGAGGTATGAAAGTGGAGCACTTTAATAAGTTTTCCTAATCGTTATTTCTCCTCATTTATGTGTTTCCAAACTTAGTCATGATTACTTGTTGAATTTTACCTTAGACATGTTGTTTTGATTATTTAGAAAATATTTTTTAATTTATTATCGAGTGAATTTAACATGTATGGAATTGTTGGGAATTTGACGACAAATTTTGATTGTTGATTGCATTTCTTTAAGCTTGACCTGCTGACGTAGTTCAATTTCTAAGAGTAAAAAGGAACAAAGAGAGACTAGCTAGTTGGTTCTCTACAATTATTTTGCTAAATATCTCAGATGTATTGAATTGCATAACTAAATTAAACTTTAGGATTTGCTTGTTCACTTGTAAATATTAAGTTAGATTTATATTTTAATTCATTACTTTCTAGTCATAAATAGAACATTAAACTAAACAACACATAACAACATAGATCTGACATATCTAAGATTTTCTGCTCTAACTGTCATCAAAATGGAAGAGATAAGAGGAAAATGAACAGAGAGCCTGAAGTCCACGTTGTTTTGAGTGTTTTGAGAGGCCATAAAATGGCAGTTGCAGGAGATGAAAAATCATCGAGCTAGTAGTCACAAAGAAGGGAGTTTCTAAGAGGTGTGACACTCTTCCTAAGCTGCGGTGGGATGAGCATCTTCACATAAGCTACTTAAATGAATCATACTAATGAGTGATCAGGGTGATAGGGAACCTATTTCATCCTATTTTGAGATGGTTAAAGGTTAGTGGTGGGATTTTTCAGATTGAAAAAAGGTTGGTCTGAGGTCTAAAAATGTAACACTTTAATGAGTTTTCCTAATCCTTATTTTTGGTTGTTTAAGATTTCCCAAGCTTAGTTATGATTACTTGTTGAATTTTACTTTAGACATGTTCTTTTAATTAATTGGATATTAATTTTTAATTCATTATTAAGTCAATTTAATGTCTATAGAATTACTGGGAATTGGACATCAAATTTTGATTGTTGATTGTGTTTCTTTATGCTTGACGTGTTAATCTGGTTCAATTTCTAAAAGTAAAAAGGAATAAGTAAAGACTAGCTGGTTGGTTCTGTACAATTAATTTCTTAAATATCTCAGATGCATTGAATTGCATGACTAAATTAAAATTTAAGATTTGCTTGCTCAATTGTAAATATTAAGTTAGATTTATATTTTAATTCTTTAATTTCTAGTCTTAAATAAAACGTTAAACTAAGCATCACAAATACGATATATCCAACATTTTCTGCTCCAACTCTCTTCAAAATGGAAGAGATAAGAGAAACTTATTAAAGAGCCAGAAATCTATGTTGTTTGGAGTGTCTCAAGAGGATACAAAAAGACAGTTGTAGGATGAGAAATCGTTGAGCTACCAGTCACAAAGAAGAGAGCTTCAAAGAGATGTGGCCCTCTTCCAAGGCTAGTTAAGCGAGTCATTATTTCCTTCAATTTTTGAGCTTGTTAAGCGATAGTGGAGGGATTTTTCAGACCGAAAAAAGGTTGGTCTGAAGTTTGAAAGTGGAGCACTTCAATGAGTTTTCCTAATCCTTACTTATGTTTGTTTGTTATTGTCCATGCTTTGTTATGATTACTTACTGAATTTTATTTTGTTTTAATTTTTAATTGATTATCGAGTGAATTTAACATTAATGGAATTGCTGGTAAATCAACATCAAATTTTAATTGTTGATTGTGTTTCTTTATGCTTGACATGTTGAGCTGGTTCAATTTCAAAGAGAAAAAAGGAACAAGTAGAGACTAGCTAGTTGGTTCTCTATAATTTTATTTGTTAAATATCTGAGATATATTGAATTCTATGATTAAATTAAAATTTAGGATTTGCTTGGTCACTTGGAAATATTAAGTTTGATTTATATTTTAATTCATTAATTTCTAGTCTTAAATAGAACGTTAAACTAAACAATGAAGATCTAACATTTTCTACCCCAACTCTCTTTGAAATGGAAGAGATCTGCATTGTTTGGTGTGTCTTAAGAGGCTATAAAAAGGTAGTTGTAGGAAGAGAAACATCGTCGAGCTAACAGTCATGAAGAAGGGAGTTTAATTAAGCGAGTCATTCTAACGAGTGATAGGGAGCCTATTTCCTCCTATTTTGGGCTGGTTTAAAGCTAGTGGAGGGATTTTTTAGACTGAAAAAGGGTTTGTCTAAGGTCTGAAAGTGGAGCACCTCAATGAGTTTTCCTAATCCTTATTTCTCCTTGTTTATGATTTTTCATGCTTAGTTATGGTTACTTGTTGTATTTTTCTTTTAAGATGTTGTTTTGACTATTTGGATATTAATTTTTAAGGAATTAGTAGAATTCAACTTCAAAATTTGATTGTTGATTGCATTTCTGTATGCTTGACCTGTTGAGTTAGTTCAATTTCTAAGATAAAAAGTAGAGACTAGCTGGTTAGTTCACTATAATTAATTTGCTAAATATCTTAGATATATTGAATTGCATGACAAAATTAAAATTTAGGACGTGCTTGTTCATTTGCAAATATTAAGTAAGATTTATATTTTAATTCTTTAATTTCTAGTCCTAAATAGAACGTTAAACTAAAAAACATTGATATGACAGATTCAACTTTTTCTACCCCAGCTCTCTTCAAATTGGAAGAGATAAGAGGAAGGTTATCAAAAAGCCAAAAATTTGCATTGTTTAGCGTGTCTCGTGAGACTACAAAAAGGTAGCTGCAACCATCGAGATAGAAGTCACAAGGAAGGGAGTTTCCAAGAGGTGTGACACTCTTCCAAGGCTAGTTAAGCGAGTCATTTTAAGGAGAGATTAGGGTGATAGGAAAACTATTTCCTCCAATTTTGAGCTGGTTCAAGGTTAGTGAAGGGATCTTTCAGACCAAAATGGGGTAGGTTTGAGGTCTGAAAATGGAGCACTTTAATGAGTTTTCCTAATCACTATTTCTCCTTGTTTATGATTTTCCAAGCTTGGTTATGATTACTTGTTGAATTTTACATTAGAGATGTTGTTTTGATTATTTGGATATTATTTTTTAATTGATTATTGGGTAAATTTGACATCAACCATCTATGGAATTATTGGGAGTTTGATGTCAAATTTTGATTGTTAATTGCATGTCTTTATGCTTGACGTGTTGACCTCCTTCAATTTCTAAGAGTAAAAAGGAACAAGTAGAGACTAGCTAGTTGGTTCCCTATAATTAATTTGTTAAATATCTCGAATATTTTTATTTACATGACTAAATTATACTTTAGGATTTGCTTGTTCACTTGTAAATATTTACATTTATTTTTAGTTCTTTAATTTCTAGTCATAAATAGAACGTTAAACTAAACAACATAGATTAGGCAGATCCCACATTTTCTGCCACAACTCTTTTCAAAATGTAAGAGATAAGAGGAAGCTTATTAAAGAGAAAGAAATCTATGTTGTTTGGAGTGTCTCAGGAGGCTATAAAAAGGCAGTTGTAGAAGCCCAAAAATCATTGAGCTAGCAGTCCCAAAAAAGTGAGTTTCGAAGAGTTGTGACACCCTTCCAATGTTAGTTAAGCAAATCATTTTAAGCAACGTTTGGGGTGATAGGGAACCCATTTCCTCCTACTCTAAGCTAGCTAAGGGATAGTGGAGGGATTTTTCAGACTAAAAAATGATTAGTTTGAAGTTTGAAAGTGGACAACTTCCATAAGTTTTCCTAATCCTTGTTTCTCCTTGTTTATGATTTTCGAAGCTTAGTTATGATTGCTTGTTGAATTTTACATTAGACATGTTCTTTTGATTATTTGGATTTATTTTTAAATTCATTATCGAGTGAATTTAATATCTATGGAATTGGTGGGAATTGGACGTCAAATTTTGATTGTTGATTGCATTTCTACGTGTTGACCTAGTTCATTTTCTAAAAGTAAAAAGGGAAGAGGCTAAATGGTTGGTTCTCAACAATTAATTTGTTAAATATCTCAGATATATCGAACTGCATAACTAAATTAAAATTTAAAATTTTCTTGCTTACTTATAAATATTAAGTTAGATTTATATTTTAATTCTTCAATTTCTAGTTTTAAATAAAATGTTAAACTAAACAATGCAGATTTGATAGATCCGACATTTTCTAGCCTAACACTCTTCAAAATGAGAGAGATAAGAGGAACTTATCAAAATCAAAAATTATGCATTGTTTGAAGTGTCTTGAGAGGCTACAAAAAGGTAGTTGCAGGAGGAGAAAAATCATCGAGCTAGCAGTTATGAAGAAGGGAGTTTCGAAGAGCTATAACACTCCTTCAAGTCCAATTAAACGAGTCATTGTAACGAGTGCTTGGGGTGATAGGGAACCTACTTCCTCCTATTTTGAGCATGTCAAAAGTTAGTGGAGGGATTGTTTAGACCAAAAAAGAGTTTGTCTAAGGTCTGAAAGTGGAGCACCTCCATGAGTTTTCCTAATCCTTATTTCTCCTTTTTTATGATTTTCCAAGCTTAGTTATGGTTACTTGTTGAATTTTACTTTAGACATGTTGTTTTGACTATTTGGATATTATTATTTAATTGATTAATGAGTGAATTTAACACCTAAGGAATTGCTTGGAATTCAACATCAAATTTTGATTGTTGATTGCGTTTCTTTATGCTTAACTTGTTCAGCTGTTTCAATTTCTAAAATTAAAACGGAACAAGTAGTGACTAGTTGGTTGTTTTGCTACAATTAATTTGCTAGATAACACATATATATCGAATGGCATGACAAAATTAAAATTAGGATTTGCTTGTTCACATGCAAATATTAAGTTAGATTTATATTTTAATTCTTTAATTTCTTGTTTCAAGTAAAACTTTAAACCAAATAACACACATCCGATAGATCTTACATTTTCTACCCCAACTCTCTTAAAAAGGGAAGAGATAAGAGGAACTTATCAAAGATCCAAAAATCTACGTTGTTTGGAGAGTCTCGAGAGGCTACAAGAAGACAGTTGGGAGGATAAATCATTGAGCTAGCAGTCACGAAGAAGGTAGTTTTTAAAAGGTGTGAAACTCTTCCAAGATGAGTTAAGTGAGTCATTCTAAGGAGAGATTGGGATGATAGGGAACCGTTTCGTTTCGTCCTATTTTGAGCTAGTTAAGGGATAGTGGAGGGATTTTTCAAACTGAATAAGGGCTGGTTTGAAGTTTGAAAGTGTAGTACTTCATTGAGTTTTCCTAATGCTTATATCTTCTTGTTTATGATTTTCCAAGCATAGTCAAGATTATTTGTTGAATTTTACTTTAGACATGTTCTTTTGATTATTTGGATATTATTTTCAGTTCATTATTGAGTTAATTTAATACCTATGGAATTACTGGGAATTCGACATAAAATTTTGATTGTTGATTGCATTTCTTTATGCTTGACGTGTCGACCTGGGTCAATTTCTAAAAGTAAAAAGGAATAAGTAAAGAGTAGCTGGTTGGTTCTCCACAATTAATTTGTTAAATATCTCAGATATGTCGAATTGGATGACTAAATTAAAATTTAAGATTTGCGTGTTCACTTATAAATATTAAGTTAGATTTATATTTTAATTCTTTAATTTCTAGTTTTAAATAAAACGTTGAACCAAACAACGCAGATCTGATAGATCTGACATTTTCTACCCCAACTCTCTTCAAAATGGAAGAGATAAGCGGAACTTATCAAAGATCTAGAAATCTACATTGTTTGAATTGTCACGAGAGCTTATAAGAAGACAGTCGTAGGAGGATAAATCGTTGAGCTAGCAGTCATGAAGAAGGGAGTTTTTAGGAGGTGTGACACTCTTCCAAGGCTAGTTATGCAAGTCATTCTAAGGAGTGATTGGGGTGATGGGGAACCTATTTCCCCTTATTTTGAGTTGGTTAAGGGATAATGGAGGGATTTTTTTGATATGTTCTTTTGATTATTTGGATATAATTTTTAAATCATTATCGAGTTAGTTTAATATCTATGGAATTAGTGGGAATTCGATGTAAAATTTTGATTGTTTATTACATTTTTTTATGCTTGATATGTTGACCTAGTTCAATTTCTACAAGTAAAAAGGAGCAAGTGGAGACTAGTTGGTTAGTTCTCTATAATTAATTGGTTATATATCTCATATATAATGAATTGCATGACTAAAATAAAATTCAAGATTTGCTTATTCATTTAGAGAAATTAGGTTTGATTTGTATTTTAATTCTTTAATTTCTAGTCTTAAATGGATTGTTTAAGTAAACAACGAAGATCTATCATTTTTTCCCCAAGTCTCTTCGAAATGGAAGAGATTCGAGAAAGCTTATTGATTGAACCCAAGTTTGCTATATTATTTATTGACATTTTCATAGTTTTTGTTATATTTTTCAGCTCCTCTTGTTTGATATTGTGCTTAATTTGACCGAAGAGAACCTGATTTGAATTAATGTGATTTGAGGGTCAAATTGTCACAACTAATTAACAATTGTACTCCTTTAAATTGTAGGAAAATTGATATTACAAATGTTTACTTTTCATTGCAAATTTGAAGGAGAGCAGACCCAACTCAAGAAGAGTATAACCAAAGTGGAAGAAAGAAATAGAATCCATGAGATGACTTGTTTCGCCGCGACGAAGTCAATGATTTGCCGCAACGTTTGTTAATTATCCCGCCGCGGCGCGCCATGAAGGAAAAGCTCGCCGCGGCGCGAATCAATTATCTCGTCACAGCAAGTGATCAGAAGGTACATGCCATGACGCAACTCCCTCTCATCGCCGCGGCAAACAGTCGGGCACCCGAACTAAAAGTGGAAAATTCTCATACTGTGCGTACCCGACCCAGCAACCCAATTTGAGAAAAAACCTATTTTTGGACAAGTGGAGAGTGCTGACGTATATATACATCAATATTCCATCGACTGGGGATCGATCATTCATTCGAGAAAAGAGACGAGCAAAGAGAGAAAAAAAGAGAGAATACACAGCCTCACCACCCAGGGTTCCCTTCGGGGTTCCCTGGAGACAACTTTTGCATAGGTTTTCTTTTCCATTTTCACCGCCGACTTCCATCATGGGTAGCTTGGATTCATTCCTATTTGTGATGCTTCCGGTTACAATGTGTGGTTAGGCATTTCTTATCTCTTGAAGATGTAGCGACAGTTGGAGTTTAATGAGCTTCAAAGGGGAGTAGCTTAATCAGTGGTTTAGCTATGATTTATGAATGCCTAAGTCTAGGATTTGTAACTTGTAGTGAAGCTACTTTATTATGGTTTAATCAAATGTTGGACATTTAATATGTTGTTTGGATTAGTAGTTTACATTGTCACATTTAACTACATTGTTATGAACTTTTGAGTTAGGGTTTATTGCTTTGTAGTTAGATTTGCTTGATTAGAGTTTAATTAAGCGTTGAACAATGTAATGTGTTATGGATTTGTTTATGTAGAACTTTGAGCTTAAATATATGAAGTCTCATATATGTCCACTTGTGATCTTGTTGATTCTCTTTTATCTTCCTAGTTGTGTTTGATATTGAGTTAATGTTGAGTTGATGCTAGATTTCATTTGACCCATTGCATTGGCAAATCCACCGCATACACTAAGATGCGCTTAACGGGATCTTGAGAAATGGAGTTCATTGATCAAGATCCTAGACTTAAAGGGTCCTTTAAGATTCTAAGGCTTAAGAGCACTTGATGGGATCTTGAGGAATGGAGTTCATTAATCAAGATCCTGGACTTAAAGAGAGTCCTTTTAGGTTTATCATTTCAAACTTAGTGATTTCTAATCCCATCATATTAGTTTTGAACTATGATAGCCAAAGCTCATTATCAAGGGGATTTTATCACTTGTCTTAATCTTTTCATTTTCTATTTTCAAAAACCCAAAAAAAATACTTTTTACAATGCATTTTAGTTCATTAATATTTTCAAGATCGAAACCTCCTTCTTACTAATTTCATTTGCATTTTATGACATACAGGCTAGCTTAGGTCCATTTCATTATGTTCCAATTAAGTGAGACGACCCGAGGTTGCATCCTATATTGCAATCCTTAAAATTAAATTATTTTTGATTCGGCTTCCAAAGGTTTGATCTTAAGATCGAAACAAAGAGCCGATCAAAATGGCGTCATTGCCAGGGAACCAAGAATTGGTTCTCTAAGTTAGCTTTTGTCATTTTGTTGCTAAGTGAGGTTAGGAGTCTTTGCTTTTAAATTGCATTCTAGATAGTTTAGCTTCATACTCGTTGATAGTTTTCCTTCATTTTTGATAGTTAGCATTTTATAGATTACACCTTCTGTGGAAGTTCGCTGAGGATAACTCTTATTTTTTCTGCGACAATCATTTCAGGTGAATCTGACATAGTGGAGGTTGACACGGACATGAAAATGGATGAAGTTGCTTCGCCACAATATGGCCATCTGTCGACGGTTTACCGGGAGAATCAGAAACCTCCACAACTCCCAGGTTGTTTCTTTCCTTCACTCGTTTACTTACTTATGCTTCATGATTGCTCGTGACATATATTAGTGCATTAGTTTGTTATGTAACATCCCATTACTAGTGGGAAGGGTAGAATAGTAATTTGGAGTGGGCACTATGTGCTTAGAAACGCTTGAAATGTTCATGCATACACATACATATGAATATCGAATTTTGCACGTGAAAATGATTGTACATGCATTTATGACATTTCCCGGTATATTTGTTAATAAATGTGTTTGTTATGAAAAGCGTGATTTGTGTGCATGAAAAATTGAGTTGGAGAGGGTCATTGTGGTTTTCGAATTTTTGGAGAATTTTAGAAAAAAAAATTCTGAAATTTCGGGGTAATTTTTGGACTAGGAAAATGCCAAGTGGCAGAATAATTGATGAATAGTTGTAGAAATAAGGGTCAAATGGCAATGGAAATTTTTACAAATGACTTTGGGAAGTAATGACATGTGTCATTAAAAATTGGGAGACAATTAGAGTAGAATTTGGAAATAAATGGACCAGTTAAATAAAAAAAATCAAGTGAGACCATAAGGAAATGACATATGGCAAGTGACAAGTGTCACTTGCCACACCACATGCCATAACCCACATTATTTTATTGAAAGACCAAGTCATTTCTTGTTTTGTCTTGCTTTCTCCTCTTCTACGTGACTTCTCCATGCTCTTTAAGCTTCTTCATCTTCTTCATTTCGATTTGTTGCCAACCTTCACCAAAAATTGAACCTAGCTTCCTCATCTTTTATTTGCTACTTCCACCATGTCATCTTCTTCATCTCCATAAGGAAACCCAAACCATCCAACCTTCAAGATGATGATAGTGGATTGTGTGGAGAGCTAGGGTTTCATATTGATTGAAGAAGCTTTAGGTAAATCAAGTAAGTATAAGCATCACTCTCCTTGAATTGATGAATGAAACATGATTAATGATGTAGGATGAAAATCTGGAATTTGTCTTTGATTATGTTTCAATGTTTTTGCCATAACTTTTGATATGGTTAAGCAATTGAGATGAGGTTTAGCTTAAGTTAAACTTGAGAAGTTTGGCTAGAATTCTTATGAAGGAAGTGTTGTCTAATTTTGCCTTGAAGAGTGCTGAATTTTGCCTTGAAAGTGAGTTATATGTGCAGGATGAACAGTAACTTGAGATTTGTGACCTGAAACTTTGAGAAATTTTTCTAGGTTGATTTTGGCTGATTTTGCTAAATTGGTCTTAATGAAAGTTGTAGCTCTTCTTGATAGCTTTCTATCGCCATAAAATATGCTAT
>JANZLX010157587.1:0-15235 GCA_025531955.1 Erythroxylum orinocense
CTTTTTCTTTTGCAATGTTGTGCTGCGTTTACTCCAGCAGACTTCTATGTTAATAGAATCATCGAACGCTTTGCCCTTGCTGACTATATGTCTTTGAAGTCTGAAAGATCCAACGAGTAAATGAACATACACTTGATATTGCTTTTTTTTTTTCCTTGCGTTAGGTTGTTGATATTGCTTTCCAGAAAACTACTACTTCTGCTTAGTTGCATTCATATCCGTCACACGTGTGCATTTTATTATGAGTTTTCTGGTACTGCTTTTTTGTCGAGGGTTACAGTTTCTGGTTAGATGCCTGAAAGAAGGTGATGTTTTTCAAGTCTTGATTCATAAATTCAATGGGGACTTGAGATCTTACTTCTACTAGTTAGTTGTGGCGTTTTTGAATTTTAAGATATGCACATCGGAATCATGCTTCATCTTTGAAAAATACTTGCTTCATCATCTAATTTCTGGGAAAACTCTGGAGTACACTAAGCTTCCTGGTATCCATGTGTCAGGTTGTGGCTATTTGCAGATGCTACTTCTGCATCAATCTCTAAATGCACTAAATTACTCTTATTTTACTTGATTGAATTAATTTCATGGTTCAAAGTTTCTAGATTCTCACAACCCGCTTTGTAATTGTAGGCTTTTAAAAGTTGCTGGGTATCAGTATGATTGTGTTCTACTGAAGCCATAGCATACAATCTGTTTTTTCAGGTATGAGCCAATTTTGGTGCAGGAAATGCTGACTCTCATCATACAAATTGTCCAAGAAAGGCGATTTTCTGGTCTAACAGCTGCTGAAAATTTGAGAAGAGAGTTGATTCATAAGCTGTCTATTGGAGATGCCACTCGCAGTCAGCTGGTGAAATCTATACCTCGTGACCTGGCAAAGCTTGATAAGCTTCAGGAAATTTTGGATACTGTTGCCATCTACTCTAATCCATCTGGCTTCACACAGGTTTGTTTTATGGCTTGAATTTTTGTTTCCTTATTGTTTTTTCTTAAGTTGACCTTATGTGCTCCCTGCAGGGCATGTACTCCCTACGTTGGATATGCTGGAAAGAGTTGGACCTTTATCATCCTCGTTGGCACTCAAGGGACTTGCAAGTTGCAGAAGAAAGATATACACGCTACTGTGGTGTCTCAGCATTGACCACTCAGGTGCCCAGGTGGACAAAGATCTATTCTCCTCTCAAGGCCCTAGCTGGACTAGCAACCTGTAAAACGGTCCTTAAATTTATACGATCTGTGATATTCTATGCTATTTTCTCTGATAAGTTGACTGAGGCACGGGTTCCTGATGTTGTTCTTCTAACTTCATTGCACTTGCTCTCGTTGGCATTAGACATATGTTTTCAGCACAGGGAATCTGGTGATTTTGCATTTTATAATGGAGGTTGTTCTACCACGCTTGCTTTTGCTGTTGAAGAAATTCATGAGGGGTTAAGCTATGGGGCTGGTGAGCAGAGTTTGCTTTCACTCCTGGTGTCTCTAATGAGAATACACAGGAAGGAAAGTCTAGAAAACTTTGTGGAAGCTGGAAATTGTGACCCTTCTTCTTTAATTGAAAGTTTATTGAAGAAGTTTGGGGAGCTAGATTCTCAATGCATGATGAAACTTCAAGAACTTGCTCCTGAGGTAGTTATTCATATATCACAATCCAATCATATTGGTGAAAAAAATGCATCAGGTTCAGCATCTGATGGTGAGATACGCAAGGCCAAGGCTCGTGAGAGACAAGCTGCTATTTTGGTGAGATTTTATTGTATATAGGATTTGATTTTTTTCTGACAATGAAGTAATATATGCTTGCTTCCTGCTGAAGGATAATTGTTGGTTGACATTTGTGTCTCCTACAATTAGCTACATGTAATTTCACATTAGATTCCTGTTGGTCCTATTTTACCTTAATTTATTGCCTAACCGAAAACAAGGTGAATGGAACGTTCGCAGTAATGAATTTACATGTGATTGGGTTTACTTGTTCGCAAATGCAGGCTAAAATGAAAGCTGAACAGTCCAAATTTTTGTCAAGCATCAACTCCGTTTCAGAAGTTGATTCAAAAAATGAATTGGAGGAAAGTAATTCTGATGATGAGCAGGATTTGGAAGAGACTGTGCAAGATGTTTGTTCTCTCTGCCATAATCCAAATTCCAAAAATCCCGTGTCTTTCTTAATTCTTCTACAGGTACAAGTGCTTTTTGTGTCTGCTTTTGTTTGAGGTAATTGGTAGGTTCTATTGTTGGATTATAACAGCTTATATACTGAATTCGATAAATATCTTTTTGCTGCTCTTCAAGAAATCAAGGATTTTGAGGCTCATTGACAGCAGTCCTCCATCTTGGGATAAATCTCAACAGTTTAGTGAGGATCATATTTCTGTACCAAAAAACAAGGCAGCTGGAATGATCCCTACTCCAGCTGGTTTGGGAGGGATATCTCCTACTCAACTGGCACTGTTGGCACAAAATGCTGTTGATGAGTTTTCTAATTATGCTCAAGCAGGAGAAGTAAATGCTGTTATTGAATTCCTTCGTGCTCGATTTCCTTCATTAAAGAATACGCAATTTTGTGCACATAAGGATGACAATGTGACAACTTTACATTCTTTTGATACTTTGGAAGAAGATATGTACTTTACTATTCGGAAAGAGATGCAAAAGAATTTGCTAATTAGTGATTGCAGAGAGCAGAATAAGAAATGTAAAGCTGTAGTAGGTGTCCCAGAGAATGGGGCTCTGGAATCTGTATCGCTTGGAAAATATATAGCAACCCTTTCTAGAGAGTCATCAGAACTCACTTCAGCTTCTGGCAGTGCTTGTGTCGACAAGGTATCAACAGAATCAACCTCACAGATCCCATACGATGGATTTGGTCCTATGAATTGTGATGGCATCCATCTATCCTCCTGTGGTCATGCTGTGCATCAGAGATGTCTAGATCGCTATTTGTCATCATTGAGAGAAAGGTAATGGGCCGACATAAATACTGAAGCTTGTCTCTAATAAACTTTGGGTATCTTTTGCAGCAATTTTTCTTGTCTGAATGCATAATCATTAGTTTCTTTTGCTAGATCTAATGCTGTGTTGACAACCATTTTTATAAAAATGTGCTTCAACTGTTTTTTCCATGACGTTGCTTGAATGTTTTTATGACCATTCAAACATCCTTCTGGGACATACTACTGAGCCGTTAACAATTTGTCTCACTATGTTCTATGCTGCTGATAGTTGTTGAGTTGAATAAATATCGGCGAGATTGAGCTGGATCAGACATCCAGCATATCCTGAACATTCCTTTCCTACGTTGTTGCCGTACCTGTTATCTATATGAATATTGGACTTAACATGATCCAATGCTTTGGTGTTTGTTGGTACTTATATTTATAAAGTGGCTTTTCAACAATTTACTGATGCAGACATGTGAGAAGAATTGTTTTCGAAGGCGGCCATATCGTTGACCCAGATCAGGTGCCTTTTGTTTGGTTATTTCCTGCTGTTCAGATTTTCTTTTTCAATCTTGAAGAATATTTTTGTTCCTAATTCTCTTTCTTGCTTCTTTTTTCTGTGTTTTTACTAGGGAGAATTTCTTTGTCCTGTATGTCGCCGGCTCGCAAATTCTACCTTGCCTTCTTTGTCTGGGGATTTCCGGAAGGTTTCCAAACAGCCCATGATGTCGGTTGCTTCTTCAGCACGTCTTGCTGGAGCTTCAAGTGTACCATGTGAAGAATATAATTCTGTCTGGGTTCAACAAGGACTAGCTATCTTGGAATCTGCAGCAAGAATGATTAACAAAAGTGACGTCTTGAAAAGACTTTCCCAACAAACTAATGGAAAGACGGAGCGAAATCTTGAGTCAGTTTGTCGCGTGCTCCTTAAAATGTATTTTCCAAACACGTGGGATAAGTTCTTGGGATCTTCACGGGTTAATCTTGCCATGATTATGTGGGATACATTTAAGTATTCCCTTGTATCAATGGAGATTGCTGCAAGGTGTGGACGCTGTCAGATCACCCCAAACTATAGCCTTAGTGCTCTGTATGAGGAACTCAAATCATCTAGTGGATTTATTTTATCGTTGTTGCTAAAAATAGTACGAAGTGTGAGGGGTAAAAATTTTCTTCATCTGCTTCAGAGATTTAGAGGGATTCAGCTCTTTGCTGGCTCTCTTTGCACAGGATATTCTATGAATTATACTGGCAGCATAGATGGACTTGGAGGTGAGTTGACTCTCACAGTGGTTTTCTCTTGTGGTCTTTGCTGTTTTCTGAGGGCTTTACCTTTTAGATACCATTCCATTCACAAACAACTTGTGCATTAAACATGTTGATATTCTGAATCTCGAAGACTTCAACTGCTAATTTGTTTCCTGTAACTGCTATTGGTCTAACATTCATGAGGAGAATACTTTTGAAATAAGTGTTTGTAACTGTCGGGAAAATTATAGGGTTATAACGAGGTCGTCTTGAATTTGAATAGTTTTCCTCAGATTCTGACATTCTCTGTGTATATTCTTGCTAGGCAACATGTCATCTATTTGGAAACATGCTGAGAAGGACCCATCATATCCTGACACTCAATTTTGGAATCGAGCAGCTGATCCCATCCTCGCTCATGATGCCTTTTCATCCTTGATGTGGATTCTCTTTTGTCTTCCTGAACTCTTTTTATCATGCCAGGAATCATTATTGTCCCTGATTCATTTGTTCTATGCTATTTCCATAGTTCAGGTGTGATATGGGTTACTTTCTCTGCTTTTTTCTGTTCTTTCTTTACTTTTAACTTAAAAACCTACATCGCCCGGTTCCTAATCCTTTATGTTGGATGCAGGCTACTATCACTACCCTTGCAAAACAGCAGCATGAAATTAAAGAACTAGGTTTTCATGATTCTCTAGTTGCTGACATCTCCAAAATTTTGGGCGAATCTGAGTGGATCAAACAATATTTTGTTTCAAACTATGTTGATCCCTCTTCTAATATGAAGGATATGATTCGTAGACTGAGTTTCCCTTATTTGAGGAGGTGTGCATTACTTTGGAAGTTACTGAGCAGTTCAGTCGCCGCACCATTTTGTGATCCGGATTTTATTTCCAATGCCTTCAATGACAAAGTATATAATGCCTGTGATCTAATCGAGCTGAATGAAATTCAAGAGCTTGAAAAGATGTTCAAGATTCCTTCATTAGATTTCATTCTAAAGGATCAAGTGCTTCGATCTGTAGCGAATGGCTGGTTGAAACATTTCTGCAGAGAGTATGAAATGTATAGTTTTCATGGTGCTTTGCATTCCACGCCTGCAGTCCCATTCATGTTAATGCGGCTACCTCGCCTTTATCAGGATCTACTGCAGAGGTTTGTCATGGAGGCTGTTCTTCATTTACGTTACAAATATTTCTACTTGACATTGGATACGACGGTTATTGAGACTTACTTTTTTCAGGTACATAAAACAGCATTGTGTTGACTGTGATACAGTTCTTGATGACCCTGCTCTGTGCCTACTCTGTGGTAGATTGTGTTCTGGCTGGAAGTTATGCTGCAGGTTCATATCTGCCATTTTCATTCCTATTACAAGCACTCATCAAGATATGCACATCTGTTCTAGGTGTACTACATTTCTTTTAACAAAATCTTTTATGAGTAGTTTGACATCCTCTCATTTGCTTTTGTTCAAAGGGATAATGGGTGCCAAAGTCATGCAATGGTCTGTGGTGCTGGAACTGGTGTATTTCTGTTGATCAAGGTATAATCCATTGTGTTTCTAGCTATCATTTTCTTGTTGCCTGGTGGACTATACATTTTATTTGTGCCTCTTGCAGAGAACTACAATTCTGTTACAAAGATGTGCACGCCAAGCTCCTTGGCCATCACTATACCTGGATGCATTTGGTGAGGAGGTAAATTGCTTTCTGATCCTCCGAGTGGAATATGATAAGACTTTTCTATTTAATCTGTCCTGGTAATTTAGGCTTCCTAAAGAAATGATACTTCTGATGCAATATGGCGTGCATCCACGTTATCACTTTTGCTTTTGGTGCACTTATACTAGGGTTAAGAATTTCAAGGATTGTCATTTTATGAACTCAGCCAACTGAGAATAGAGATATTTCCTTTATAATGCCATTGTTTTAGCTATTGTCCTTTTGTGTTTGTCTCAATTATTGCTCAACTCTCACTACAGACATGCACTGATTGATTTTTTGTTATTGCTGGCGATATTGCAAGATGGATTGTTTCCTATCGTGACTGCATGGATATAAATGTATATATATAATGTGTTATTTTTCACAGGATCATGAAATGCACAGAGGAAAACCACTGTACCTTAATGAGGAGCGCTATGCTGCACTAACTTACATGGTGAGAGATAATGCTTCACAGCCTTGCTTTCTGTATGTTGTACAAGTATCACATGTTTAGTGTCACGGCAATCAGAAAATATTTCCCTAAAGAGAACTAGAAGGAAGATAAAGATCCATGATTCTGGTTTCTTTTGACTGAATTTTGTTTTCTCTTTCTTGTAACCAGTTGTTTTCCCCGAACAATAGAGATAAATTGAATAACAAGTAAATGTATGGAGTGCTTACCAGTGGACCTATGCTAATGGAAAAAAGATTAGCTGTTACAATTGAGATTGTGCCACTTGCATAAATTTTATGGTCTCTGTCTAAAGTTTTATTATGTTCCTATATTTATCACCATTTTTGACAGTTTCATTAACATAACAACTGTTCATGTTAGGTTGCTTCGCATGGGCTAGATCGAAGCTCTAAGGTTCTCGGACAAACAACTGTTGGACCTGTCTTCTTGATGTAATTGAGTAGGTGATTGTTAAGTTCTGTAAAGGTTCCATGAGCTTGTATTTTATCATTTAAGAGTATAATGCCAAATAATTCATCTGAATTTTGATTTTTCTTTGACAGTGATGGATTATCAAGCAGAATGGTAAATAAGGCGTGGATGCTTCTGTTATTCTCCAACTGTTCTAACTTGAAACGGGTGGGAGCCACTAAGGATCCAGAAGTAAGGTGTGGATTTATCATAGTGGGTTAAGAAGCTTGTTCGGGTTCGTTACTTCTCTTTTGTTATCTGGGTGTATGATGGTCTCCAAAAGCCAAATTTAGAGCGTGCGAATTGCAATGTCAAGGGTAAAGGTAAGTACTTTGCGCTCAACATGATTAGTCACACGTAATAAATAACAGAATCGTCATCGACCTGAAAAGGTCTCTGTAGAACAATTAAAGTTGTAGTTTCCTTAGTTTGTATTTTAGTTACTTGCAGAATAACAGAATCGTTATCGACCTGAAAAGGTATCTGTAGAACAATTAAAGTTACAGACTAGGTTCCTTAGTTTGTGTTTTACTTACTTGCAGGAAGCTTCATTAGTATAAACGTAACAGAGTGTTAAAATAGATGGACACATGGAGCCCTTGGCCAGTACTTGACATATGAAAACATATGCTTTTGAAATCCAAATATAACAAGAAACTGACCCCATTTGGTAACAGACACTTTTGCAGGGAGCTTGTTTTTATCCTCTCCCTAAGCTAATACTGTAGATGGGGTCATGATCGTGGCCACCTTTGAAGCTTTGGTGTTGCTGCTTCGATCATTGAAATGAAGATGCAAGACGAGAGCAGTCTAAAAGAGAGTTTTTTTTTGGGGGGGGCCTTTTGTCTTCTCTGATTCATTATCTGCTTGTTGATTTTCTCTTCTCTGGACTGTGCTTTCCTTGCCATGCCTTGGGTTAAAAGGAATTGGTAAACATTTTTAATTTTTAATAATGTAAATGTTGTATATATCTCACCCTTATAAATGTAGCAGTTTTTGGATTTTATTTTTTATTTTTAGTTTTGGAGGATAGGAAAGAACTTTTGGGGTTATTTCGTATTTTTTCTTATTAGTATTTAGTATTCAATTAGATTGTAGGATAGTACACAGACAGATATTTAGTTAAATTTGTAAATTTAAAAAATTAAAGGATTAGATTTTTGTAAATGTAAAGTTTCTTCTTAAAATAGTCTAAAAATTATTTTGATGTTAATTTTAATAGATAGAATTGAAAATTTTAATTCTAGTTATAATATAAAATTAAATTTTAATAGGGAGTTCATTTTTTATAAATTTTAAAATGAATTTTTATTTGTGTTGGCTATTTTTATTTTTCAGTAAACTCTCGAAACTGAATGCTAAGAAGCTAAAAAGTGAACTGTATCCATCCAAAAGTGGGGATCAGATCTTTACTGTGTCATTATCATGTTTTATTAACACACGATTACGTAGATCTCACGTTCACATAAATGTACGACGGAGATTTAATAGAACATAGCTAAAAAAAAGTAAGTAATTAGGAAAAAGAGTAATTGAAACAGAAGATTTGATGCGTGTGTTTACAGTTCTACGGCTTTTCAATCTCAAAGGCTTCAAGCATGTTCACCTTCAGGTAACCTATCTTGGCGTTCCTGTCTTGTTTACTAAACCATCACTAGGGGACTTTAAACTTCTGATAGACAAGATTCAAATCAGAATTAATAATTGGAATGTCTTGCTTAAACGTTGCAAGCGTCTAGTTAAAAATCTTGTTGATACGTGGAGTTTGAAAAGAATCAGAAGTTTATAACCTTACCTTCAATTAGTAGAAAGCATGTTTTAGCGTTATCCATGCTCCTGATAACTATCCTTGCTCCAAAAGGTTGAATCTCTAACTTCAAGGGCTCCAGTCGTAGCCCAATTACTGTTGGAGGATTGAATCACGGTATAATCTTGGTCAGTTTCTTAATAGAGCGGTCCACTCCCTCCCGTTACCGGGAATCGAACCTAGGATCTTGCTCCAATTGACCCTGCTAAATGGCCAACCAAGCTACCCGTGCGGGCCTCCTGATAACTATCCTGAAATAGTGACTTGGTGCCCGGAAATCAAGCACAAAAAGGAAGGCGAAGCATGGATCTTCAATATTGCACTGGCTGGCTTAGTCACACGCATATGGGATGAAAGCAACAAAAAGATTTTTACAGATCAAATAAGAAGCATCGAGATGTTCCACATTGCCATGTTCCATCATAAATATAAATGCCCCCTACTAACAAGCTCATACTGAAACATAAATCAATTCGACCAGTGTTGTAAGCCCTAGCTTAGAGATGAACAAGCTAGAGTCTTGCTCGAGTATATAATATACGACCTGTGCCTGGCTGATTATATAACCTGATTAAGTCCATTGCCTTAATTTGCACTATATGTGTGTGTATCGAAAATGACCTCTTTATTATGAAGCTAACGTAGTATTAGACCTTAAACTTCACATTTCATCAAGAATGTGATTAGCTGTTGTTGTGTTGCCTTAATCCATGTTTACATTCTTATTATTAATTCTAACACAATATTTGTAACATTGCTATTACTTTACATTGGATGTTTTGTATGCCCTTTTTGCTATTTTGCATGTTATTCAAAATTTTAACAATTAAAAGAGGTTCAGGAGTTTGGTAAAATAGTAATAGAACAAAGAAAAAGGGTGTTAAACTCAGAATAAACAATTCAGAAGAAAGGCTTCTAAGAAATTTTCTCTATCTGTACAAAAGTTTTACACTTACATATTTTTCTCAACAAGCACTCAGTTGTCTAAGATCTATTTATTCTACACGAACGCAACAGAAAGCCAATTTGCAATGGCTTCTCGCTGATTATTGTATGATGATAAAAAGAAAGCCCCAGACCCCAGAGTATACTGTAAACAAGGGCTGTGCAAGTCCCTTTGGAATGGAAGACACAGTAAATTTAGTCAACCCCACCCAAAGGATCAAAAAGAGCATCTCCCAGACTGTTGTTATCTCTGATTATCAACAACAAGAAGCTGCTTCAAAGATGTTCCTTCTGGTTTAGTACCATTATGCTTCTCCTTGTCTAAAGTAAAAGCAAGTTGCCTCTCCACAGACTTGAAGACAGCAGTTCTTTTCGATCTTAATCGATAGGGAGGAGACGCATTGAACGCCTTGCTGTTAGGTACCTCATCAAAACTTTGATCTTGAACCCCAGTTCTGTTTGAAGCTTTCTGGGGCCTTTCATTGTCATCAGAAACATGAAAGCTATCATCAATCATTCGTTGACCGACTTTTCCGATCTTACTTGGAATATCAGGCACTTCAGGTACACTCCTTCTCTTCCGAAATATAGAAGGAGTGTTGGGATAGCTTTTAGCTGCTAATCTTAATATGGATTCTGGGCTTTGCGCATTTAAATTACTAATCTTCCTACAAGGTGGAGTGTAGAAACTAACAGGAGATGAAACTGGTGTAGAGTTGTACTCACTTTGAGCAGGATAGCCATTTGAATGATCTAATGTTGGTGCTACACAAGTTCCTAATTGTGGTGGCTCATAACATAGTGACCCATAAGGTGGAGTCTCCAGGTGCTGTCCAGACATGACTTTGCCTTCCCCAATCTCATGACTGTCTTCACAATTTTGACATTTTTGCAGCAATTCTGATCGGCAGTAGCAAGGACCCACAGGAGATGACCAAGCTTTACATTCAGTCCCTTCAGAATCAGCAGACTCATTTGGAAGTCCACTTGATGAAGCAGCCATATCTGGCAGCTGAGTTGAATCTTTGACTTCATTTTCTAGCTTATATCCATCAGTAGTTCCTGATGAAGCTTGTGCAGCAGAATCTGATTCTCTAGTTGTTTTCATCAAGGCAGGTTTAAACACATCCTTTTTCCCATTTTGGATACCATTTTGGATACCATTTTTGGGAATGGGAGGAAGCTTTCCAGTTGCTAAATAGAAGTCCAATTTTTTCTTCAAGGAACTATTCCAATGATTCTTTATGGAGTTATCAGTCCTGTGTAAGAAAAGATCAGCCAAATTCAAATTTAGCTTCCAGGAAAAAGCAACAGAAATCTCTCCTTACTTAGCAAAGTTAACTCGATTGCAACAGCCAAGACAGTTCCGAAATCAGAATTTCACTAATGATAGAAAATCCAAGTTGAGATCTTGTATGATAACCCAGTTTAGAAACCAAATTCCTTAAGACAAATTATGCAATTTGAGTACCTTCCAGGTAAGGCCTTAGCTATTTCAGCCCATTTATTTCCGTGTATCCGATGGGCATTCATGAGTAACAATTCCTCCTCTAATGTCCAGGCCTCTTTCTTTATATCTGGATTCAAATGATTGTGCCACCTGCAAAAGGTAAAAAGAAGAATTATCAGTTCCACAAAATTTTCAACAGTTCTAGAACCATATCAACTAAGGAGCAGAAGGATAATGTTCTGTGAATAGAATAATTTTCGTAGAACAGAAAATATCATATTTATTTATAAAATTACCTCTCTCGGCATTGTTTCCCTATGCGACCAGGCAAAGATTTTGCAATAACAGACCATTTTGTGGGTCCATACTTTGCCACCAGTCCAATTATTTTATCATCCTCCTGAAAATCAAGAAACAACTCAGTTTTCAATTTTAAACATAGCCTAAGTAAACAAAGATTTACATTAAAGGGGTGGGGACAAGGCACCAACCTCTTGAGTCCATGGTCCTTTAACAAGTTCAGGATTAAGAACCTTCTGCCATCGATGCAGACATTGCACTTCTGATCTATCAGGAAAAAACTCAGCTGCATACATGCATGACAAATTTAAGATCAACCAAATGTTTATGGTAATATATTTACAAGAAAACACAAGTTAATTAATATTGCTGACACAAAAAAACATGCATCTTCTACATCATCCCAGGGATATGTTGCAATATCTTTTCTTATTTAAGATAAACACAGTATTCTCTTCTCCCAGATGCAAGATAACTTTGCGCTCCTAAACCTACAAAGTCAGATTTCTTGTTCGTCATTTAATTATGTTCCTAAAGTGAGCTTTTAACTATATTTTCTACCAGATGTAGAGACACGAATGCACATGATATGGAAACATCATAATTTGCCATAGCATATTACCAAACAAAATATATCTTAGGGGAGAAATGGTCAAAATCTTCATCATACTCTGTCCATTGGGGCTACACCTTATGTAGCAACACGAGTTGATGATTTTCCCCCCAAATACATGGGGCTAATCTCTTAAACTAACAAGAAGCACCAAACCAGAAAAGACTTGCTAACAGTCGTGAATTAGATTTGCATAATTCACAAACAAAATCGTCTCCAAGTTACATGTTTCAAAAGATTCATCTCCACGATCCAACAACTACAGCAAAGTTACAAAATAATAGAAAATGCACTTTAGATGAAAAAGAGAAACCTATTTTCTTCCAACTCTTCCCCTTAAAAGTTGCAACTGCATTTCTCAATGTTTCATCCTGTAATAAAATAAACGAGATTTTAGTAACAAAAATCAGATTAACTTAACAGCAGCAGCCATTGAGAACAGATGACCATAAGTGCCTTAATATTACAAAAATGTCACGTGTATTCAAAAAAAAAATTCAAATTATTGCTGATCCACATAATTGTGGAATATATAGTTTTTAATCTCAAGGACAAACAACATTTTTAAAAAATCAACATATTTTGCATAACATCAAATGAGAATGAGGTGGATCAAGCTCGATTCAAATAAACCAGTGAGCAACAAGCAAGCGTAAAAGAAAAGCTTCTCTCGTGTTAGAAAGTAATAAATGATTGAGGATCTCCGTTTTAAACCACTAACCTCCTCAGGAGTCCATCCACCTTTTGCACGCCTAATTGGTCCAGTGGTTCTCCTGCAAAACCCAATTGTATATTTATCTCAAACAAAAACCATATAAGGTAACATCATGCATAATGCATAAGAAAGAAAAAGCATCGATGGCGTATTAAAATCCAATACAAGTTTGATAAATGCCAAACCGTAAACAAAATAAAGGTATATCTATACAGCACTAACTGCTCAAAGTGTGAAAATTTTTAACTGATAGCAACCTATTAGTTGGTGATGCTGTGGCTGGACTAGATACACCTGGAGACTTGACAATTGCGCTGCTACTACCTTCAGATATAGAAGAGCTTGAGGCAGCCGTCAGCTGTTTATTTTCAAGGCAACGTTCCTCTATCTTCACCTCATCCATCTCCTCCTTCTACAGTCATCTCCAAAAACCAAAATCCTAATCAACAAAGGAATACAAATAAATCAAACAAACAAATCAATACAACCAAATGAGTAAGTGACCGTTGCAACCCTAAGACCACAACTTTTTTGACACATACATCGATTCGTAAACAAACAGGGGGAAAACAAACAAAACCCAGATCTTAAAATCAACAACTAGATTACAAAAAACCCCAACTAAATCAGAAAACGAGATATAATTCTAGGGTTTATGGTCAATAAAGCTGAAATCTTTACCAAATCAGAGCTACTTAAGGCTCAATAAAACACGGGTTCCATGATCAAATCAGTTTAAACGCATAAGAAGCATAAGACTGGTGCAACTTTCTCTGAGAAAACCACGACTTTCTATTTCTGAAAGTCGACACAAACTTACCTCTATTTGTACGGAAGTGGCGGGAATTGAAGTCGAGCTCATCGAAAAAGAGCACAAACGCACACCCTTTTGAGCCAAAAAAACAGAAAAACAAAGCGTTTTTCCAGAATTCACACGAAAGCGAAGTGCTTTAGCTTCGAAAATTCTCGCCCGTTGAAACAGAGAGAGAAGAAGAAAATAAATATAACGTACAGAGAGACTGTCGATTCATATGTAACGAATACATTAGCGCGACCGTCGCCGTTAACCGCCGTTACTTGAGAGTTGCCAACTCTAATGCTTTACACGTTCCTTCCAGGCTTTTTGTAAACCCTATCCGATAACGAAGAGTAACGGCTCAGGTTAACCTTTTGTTTAAACGTCAAACGGCACACTCTCACGTGTTGTAGGAATGAAATAGTTATTTTTAATCTTAATTATAAAAAAAAACCTCAATTAATATTTGGATTAGTTCAAGGAAATGGAACACCCAACGGTAATTTAATTAATTCTTTTGGACCGTCGGATGTTTAAGTGAGCATTCTTATGATTAAAAAATTCGACTGATTCGATCATAAAAGTTTTAAATCGGTTGATTTTTTTGTTTTAGTTTTAAATTTTTTGATTTGATTTATTTTAATAATTTTTATTTTTAAAAATCAGCAAGTTTATTAATTAATTGGTTAGTTTTATAAATTAATTAATTTTTATAAATTAATTATTTTTCATTTAATGGTTTCAAATTTATTAATATATTTATTCTTTAACGATTTTATGACAGTCTAGTATCGGATAAACTTTTTAAACCTTAATCATTTTATTTTACTGGTTTAACTTCTGATCCGATTTTTAAAACATAGAATAATATGATAAAATTACAAACTTCTTTTGTAGTTTAAGAAAATTTTTAAAAATTCTTTTAATTTTAATTTTTCAAAAAAATCATTAACTTTCTCTTATAGTTTAATTAAAACATAATAACAAAATATATGTAAAATGAATAAAGACATAGACTAATCAAATACTATTTACATGATGATTTAACATAATTTTTAAACTTGAATTGAACTAATTAAATTTAAATAAAATTAATAATTTATTGTAATTACTCTAAAATATTAATTAAATTGAAATTGAATTGAATTCGGTCGAGTTTAAGAACTAAGTTGGATTATTATGTTAGTGACATTTGATTAGTTTACGTTTGATTTATACTATGTAATTTTTATTTTCATGTTTTAAATGATGCCAAGAAAGAATTTGTTGAAAATTTGAACATTAAAACGAGTTTTTTCTAAAAATTTAAAGATTAAAGGGTTTTTCTAAAAAATTTTAAACTATATGAGCATATGACTTTTACCTTAATTAAATATCAAATAGGTGGGTCTATTTTTTATAAACTACTTAATGTTATTTGTGGCTAATAATGAGTTAAAACTTAAAACTAAGTAATTGATCCTAAGGGTGATTTCTAGTATTTAATTGTATGTAAGAATGAGACAAGTGTTGTGCTCACTATGCCAGAATAAATCCTAGCCATATGTTAGACCTTTAAGTTTCGGAGCACTTCTCAGCTACCTTCATGAGAGTCCTTAGGGGGGAGGTTAGTTGGATTCACGCATGAGGGAGGCATGCGAAAACACTAAGGCAAACGTGGACGAGTGGGATCGGACTTGGTGCGACTTTTGGTAGAGTCTCGGATCTTGTAGAGATTGACTCGACCCAGGCTAGGACTTGACGGACAAAGGACTTAGCCACGCTCGGATGGATGGACCACGACTAACG
>JANZLX010157603.1:0-15234 GCA_025531955.1 Erythroxylum orinocense
AGAAAGATGAAACCCTAGGCTATCTTCTTCTTCTTCTCTTCTTTCCCACTCAACCGAAACTCTCACCTCTCTTTTCTAAAAAATTTCGTTAACTTCTTTCAAAACAAGACAAGTAAAAGCTTTTCTTTCATTCTTTCATTAATGAAGCTAAAAATGACCAAAATACCCCTCCTTGTAAGCCTTAACTTTAACAATTTAAGTGTTCTTCCTAACCTACCCCTTATACAAACTTACTATCCTAACACTTAAATTCAATTAACCCACTTCACAAACCTTATTCACATAACAAACTAGTTAATCCCAACATAAACTAACTACTAATATTCCAAAATTAATCTAATCATGCTTATTCCTAAAAAAAATTTTGGGGCCAACAATCAGTTTGCGTCTGCATTGGTGTTTTTCCTATTTTGTATTGAATTATATATTCCGCAACTTTGTGTATAAATTGGATTTCAAGATGACTCAAGTGATTTGTATTTGTGATAGGGCCTGAATGGCTATAAGAAAATTGTGTTTACTAAAATTGTTTATGAATGCATGTGGGCCCAATGTGAGTTCCGATTTTTGCATACTGTGTTGTGATTGAAAAAAAAGTATATCAATTTTTGACTGATTGAATACTCTAGCTTTCCACCCTTGCAAGGCACGGAGTCGGATATCACCATCGATGTCGAGCTCGAGTCATTGCGGGAGTGGGGTGCTACACCTTGTCATCAAGGTGCGATGTAATGTGACTTTGAACAAACCCTTGAAGTGTTTGTTTAAGCCTTGCTACACGTTGCCTTGTAATAGATCCACTTGGTAAAGTAAGCTTGTCTTGGCGTACGGCACCTTGATCTCCATTGCCATGACTTTTGCAAGTCTCAGTTGATCCTCATAAACTTCTCTTGGTGAAAGGGGTGCCAATGTGAAGTGTTTCTTCCCCCATCTTGAATGAATACCTATTTTTGAATCCATCATACACTACACGCCTATCATTTTGCCATGGTCTCCCTAATAGTAAATGACTAACATGCATAGGAACTACATCACACAACACTTCATTAGAATATCTCCCAATTGAGAACGCCACTAGCACTTGCTTGTTTACCCTGACCTCTCCACACTCATTAAGACATTGCAACTTATAAGGACTAGAGTGATTAATTGGCAACCCCAATTTCTAAACCAAAACCGTGCTTGCAACATTGGTGCAACTACCTCCATCAATTATTAAATTGCACATCTTACCCTTAATTAAACATCTGGTGTAGAATATGTTATGCCTTTGTTCATCAAGCTCTATCGTTTCTTGTGCATTGAGAGCTCACCTCAGCACTAGTGCTTCGGTCTGGGCTGGTTGCTTAACTTCTTCATCAGTGCAATCCTCGAACTTAAGCATATCACTTCCATCACTATCTTCTGATTCAATTACCCCATCTCGCTAATACATGATCTTCCTCTTGGGAGATTGGTTTGCCTTATGACTCAAACCCAAACACTTGAAGCATTTGATGTCTATTTGCTTAGTGCTAGAGTTTGATCATTAGATGTAGGCACACCTTTAAAGGCTACCCACTTTTCCTTGGACTTATCCTTATTGTCAAAGGACTTATCCTTGCTCTTTTCCTCCTTCTTTGGCTATTTAGGACCCCAAGAATTTGAAGATCCTGAGGTGTTGCCTTTGCTGAAGCTTTTTCCCTTCAATTGCTTCTCAATCTTCATAGCCATGCTTTCCATGTCTTCCAACTCCAAGTATTGATAAAGCTCTAACACGTGGGCTATCTCTTTGTTTAGACTAGCAAGGAATTGAGCCATTGTAGCCTCTTTATCCTCCTCTATGTTAGCTCTTATCATAGCTATCTCCATCTCCTTCCGGTAGTCTTAAACGCTCTTCGTGCCTTGCCTCAATGTTTGGAGTTTTTATGCAACTGCCTATAGTAGTAACTTAGACGAATCTCTTTCTCATGATGCATTTCATCTCATCCCAGGTTTCAACCGGTCTTTCTCTAGTTCTTCTTCTACTAACCATCAATTGATCCCACCAAACAACAGCATAATATGAGAACTCAACTGCCGCAAGCTTCACCTTCTTCTCCCCAAAATAGTTGTGGTAGGAAAATATCATCTCTAATTTCCTTTCCCTCTCCAAGTAGGCATCTGCATCATTCCTTCCTTTAAATAATGGCATCTTCATTTTGATGTTGCCAATGTTTCTATCTACCTTTTCAATCTCTTCCTCCTCCCTGCCTCTTTCAACTCTTCCTCTATAACCACCTCTATTTTGGCCTATATCTCCTCTACCACCTCTTGCATTGTTTCGGTTTCCATACCACTCTTCCTCATCGAATCCACTTCATCTTGCTCCTCCTCATAGTGATAATGATTATGAACTGGAGAGTTCTCTCTCCTTCTTGTCCCATTATTCCCTGAAGATTCGGCTTGAATTGTTCTGAAAAGCCTATCTTATCTTTCAAAGTTTCTATCTTGCTACTCAAACTTGTCTTTAACTTCAAGGAACATAGTCTCTATTCTCTTGAATTCATTTTGCATTGCTTCAAGATTAAATAATGTATTTCTTTGGTCTTCTTCACTCCCATCACTCTTTCCATCTTCAATGCTATTATGAGACATGATTAATCCTGCAAGAAAACGTTAGAAACCTCACAACACTCCCTTACGTGTTTCTCACTATAACAGAATTTTCCACTCGTGTTTCTCATAATAAAATGGCTTCTCACTATATAATCTCACACTCTTTGTAACATCCTGATACCCATGTTAGGGTAAAATTTTGAATTACAAAAAATTTATGAGAAATTAAGAAAATGCACATCATGCATAGTTATTAGTGACGTGCACATTTTTACACATTCATATAATTGTACATGCATTCATTGACATTTTTCGAGTACAATTGAGTTGTTAAATATGATTAAAATGTGTTTTGACAATTTTGGTATTATTTAGGACATTTTGGACTGTTTGGTGAATTTTATGAAAAATCATGATTTATGGACCAATAAAAGAGTGACACATGGCAATAGTAGGTAGATAATAAATGGTTAATTAGTTCTGAAAAATGGTTTGAAACAGTGAGGACACGTGTAAGGCATGCAAATTATACACAAGTATGATGTTGAGTTAGGAATAATGAACTGCAAGTGTTCTTCTCGGTGAAGAAACACTTAACATCTGAATAGAAATTGTGAGACTCTCAGTGTTTTGATATGTTCTCCTTGATGGAATTAAAAGCTGAATCTAGTAAGTTGAGTTTAAGTTTGCTTTTGGATTTTTTTAATGATGTTTAGTTTTTGATGTAATTATAACATGCATGCATGGAATTGAGAGGTTGGGTTTCGGAGTTAAATAGATTAAATGATTAATTTGAGAGTTAAGAATTGTTTAAAATGGTGTTGAAAGGACTCTAGTTTGGAAGATGTATATACTTTATCTGGGTTCTGAGACAATTGAAATGGTACATCCATACATTATGTTTGTTGTTTATTTATAGAAGTGAAGTTGAAGTATAAGTGTGAATCTTGATTTTTGAATTTTTGGGAGTTCATGGGCTAAAAGTGAGTTAGAAGAATTGTTTCGAGTGTTATTTAAGTTGATTGATGTGAGAATAAGCGTGAAGAATGCAGAAAAATGAGAAATGATAGTAGAGTGAGAAAGTGAAATCTAGAAAGTTGGAAAGACGAGTCTTCTGTAAAAGTTCACCACGACGAACTCTGTCTAGTTCACCGCAGCAAAACTCTTGAGTTCATCGCGACAATCTTTGGAAAATTTCCGAGAAATTTTTGTTTTTGAAAAGTTCGTCGTGGCCATCTTTTTTTTGTCTTGTCGCGGTGAAATCTCGTTCTGTACAACTCGAACATACTTTAGTATTTTGACCATAACTTTCTCCCTAGTTATCCAAATGGGATGATTTTTAATTTGAGTAAACTAGAGCATAGGGATACAAATTGTATGAAGAAATTAAGTTTTAATTGTCTCTAAGATTTTCAATTTTTGGTTTGAAGTTTAGGTGTTTAGGTAAGAATTTTGTTGAAGCTTAAAAATAGTCTAAAATATTTTGAGTATATCTTTTCGTATACTAAACCAAATTAAATTATTTTGGTGTCATTAGAAACTTAAGATATTGAAGAACAACTTTACAGAAGGAAGTTTTGACTAATTTTGTCATTTAGCTTATCAGATTTAGTATGAAAAGTTGACTCGTATGCGCATTAGAGGAAAAATCTGAAGTGGTCAATGAAGTTATGAAATTGTTTGACATTGTTTTGTTTTGATTCAATTGTAAATATACATAGTATTAATGAGGGCTTTGATATCTGAATGAATTGTTGATAAGGATCGCAATATTGTACCCTGGAATTGTCATTGAATATGCATTGTGTATACTTTCTATACATTAATTTGCATAAAAGAACACTTGTACATTTGTGCAAAAATGTGATATTTGTGAATGTGTTGTGTATATTTTTAGAGGAGCACATCAGACGTCAGTCAGACACTGCCGAACCATCCAAGCAATAGTTTATTGGAGCGTACTGTGAGTCAACCTAGATGATTTCCTAGGATTGAATTGATTTAATTTGTTTGAACTCCCAACATTATTAAACTGCCTGCGATTTGTTTATGAATTTCAAACTTTAATTGTCCAAGGAGATCAATATTCGGGAATGTATTGAAAGTGCTTTGATTGTGGCTTTGATTGCTATGGAATTATGAATGTTATGTGAATTCTCAACGAAAGTTGAATGCCGGACTTAGGTCCGATGATTATGAGTTTTGTTTGAGCATCCTATGTGATTGCCATATATGCCATATTTAGTTTTGATGCATTTCATAAAATGCATGCTTAGATAAAGGCATTGTGACTTAAATTGCCAGTATGAAGCGCTTCCACATAGGGCTTTGCTCCGTAATATATCTGTGTGCACGTAGAGCTATGCTCCGTGATTCTGTTCAGACTAAGCCTTATGGGCTAGTATTTGTATAAGTATATGATAGGCATTTAGTCACAACAATAAGAACGAATATGAGTCTCATATACATATGTATTTGTTTATTTATGATTTGTTTTGCAATGATTAAATGTTATACCCTATTGTGTGAGTTTTTCAATTATAAATGTATGTTAGATGAATGTTTGTGTAATATGTGATGTGTGTATATGATCCAGTGAATTCATCAATGATGGTTCACTCATTGAGTTTGCAAAACTCATAAAAAATTATAATGTGGTTTTTCAGGTACGAGACAGGAGACCTAGTTCCTTAGTCAGGGCTTAAGGAATCTTTTGAACAAAGAAATGGCTTAGAGGTCTGTCAACTAACACCAGGAATACTCTAGCATTATTTTTTTAGTTTTGCTGGAATTGGTATAAGCTTTTGTAAATAGTTGTTTGGTGGAAACAGTGTAAGCTTTATATATGAATGGAATGAATGGTTTTAAAATTTAGTGACTTTGGAGTATATTAGATGATGCCATATGTAAGTTGGTTTTGTTTTTGCTCCAACATATCATTAATATAAGGTAGGTACTTGAATGTCCTTCGGGTGTTCGGGTATTTGCCTTTTGGTAGTGGGATGTTGCACTTAGGCTCAGTTGCGAATGTACTCGATATCCACTAAGGGATATGGGACATAATTTGACATAACTCGATATCCACAAAGGGATATGAGCTAATAAAAAGGCACTCGGTCGCAACGACAATAATAAATGAAAGTGAGTCTCATGTGCATTGCATTTATACTTGATATGTGTACCTTATATGATTGAAATGATTATGATGATTGTTTTGAAAGTGAAATGTGATATTTCGTGAATATGCAAAAATGTGAAATTATATGTTATATGTATTGATGTGATGCATGAATTAAGTGAACCATCGATGATGGTTACCTCATTGAGTTCTCAAAACTCACCAAAATTGCAACGTTGATTTTTTAAGACCGAGAGATGACTCTAGTTACTGAGAGACTCTACAAACAGTGTAGACTTGTGATTGGGAAGCAAAGTTATGGCTCAAAGGTCAGTCAGTTGGGGTTTTGGACATATTAGATAGATTTTTGTATATTTCCTCTTTCATGTAGCACTTTTGTATTAGGCTATAATGCTGTACATGTGGGGAATGTTGAAAGACATATTGTAGATCTTCGGTTTTTATTAAATGAAATGAAGAAATTTTAGGTTTTAAAGTATTGTGACTTCGTAATGACATTCATAAGAGAATAAAGATATATGATACCATGTTAAGTGAATGTAGTGATTGAACGTAGTGCACCATTATCGTAGGATATGTACTAGAATGTCCTACGGGCGTCTTGATATATACCCTACAGTAAGGGGGCGCTACAACTATCTAGTCATGTTCTTTAACTATGTCTTTTAGGAGACTTAAAGCCTTTGATTCTTATGTTTCTCAACAGGCAGCTTCTTTATGTACTTTTATTTTTTTATTAAAATAAATTAGTTATAAATAGATTAAGGTTTGACCAAGAAAAAGGAACCAAGATCTTAAAACTAAATATTAAAGATAACTACCAAGAGATTCTAGGAGAAAAAACTATTTAAGTAATATTTATTGCATTTAATGCATAGGATACATTTATTCATTACATTTGGGATCATTTAAAAATCTATTGGCCACATTGTCCTTAAGGAGGAGTTGCATGTAAAGTTGATTTTGTGAGGTGTTGTATGTTTCCTAATTTCTAGCTAACCATATATGGTAGATAAAATTGCTTAAAGCTAGTTAATAAATTATCTAATCTTCAAATCTTATTTTGAGGTTGTTAGAATAACTTTTGAGAAGCAAATTGTAGCTATTAGAGGTAGGCCTATGGTTACATAGCCTTAAAAATTCTTTCCAAACTTTTAGTTTTTTTGTACACTCTAAAAATAAGTGTTGAATAGTGTCTCTATCAACCATCCTAAAGGTATAGGTGTTAGAAATATTCTTGAACCTTTTCACCATATCCAGAGTGGCTAGCTTGCCTTTTATAGCCTACCATATGATAATTAAGGCTCTTGCGAAAGCTTGGTATAAAGAAAGTAATTTGTGCCACTTGATTTTAGGAACTTAGTGTAACACCCACATACCCCCTGGGAGGATATGCAGATGCTACACAAAATAGAACCGAAAGAATCCAAATTATACTAAGCATTTCTTACATGTATACCCAGAAACTTAAGCAAACATGCAATACATATCATTAGATGTTGTTATAAACAAACCATCACATACATCATATATAATGAACTTATCAAAATACATGCCTTAAGCATAATCCATCATGTAATAAGTTTATTAAAAACCATTAAATAAAACACAAACTGTCTCATATTGTCAGATACAACTCAAAAACTCAAATATAAATCTTTCAAAATAAAAGACATTCTTCTTGGCCACTGCGGTTATCTTTATCCCAGTCTTTAAACCTTCTTATCGGAACCTAAACGGAGGCAAAACCACCATGCTAAGCAGTGTTTAAGCATTATGCCTTATGAAGCATTTGCATCAATAAACCAATGAGACATTAAGTAATTACATTTTACATGTATTCACCTATGTTCCCAATTCACAAACATTCATAACTAGCACATCACTTCTATCATTTAAAACATATTTGTGTTCATAAGTATACTTCATTCCTTTAACAACTTATAAGTCCCAAAATTAGATACTTTGTTATCTAATAACACCTTCTTTAAGTTATTACTTCAATTAAAAATCCAAATCTTATTCAACCTTTAATGAACTTAATCCACATCAAACTAGGTACATTTTACACCTTAATGAATTCCAATTGAACCATTATAAAGTGTACCTTAACCTTATATGGTCCAAAAATTTCCCAAACCAATCTTTTCTCCCTAAGTGCTTTCCATGGTCATGAAAATAAGCCTTATAATTCCCACAATCGTGGGATGAGTGAACCGAAGATTCACTCACCCAGAATCTCCAATTTGTTTCCAAAACTTGACTTCTTCCCTTCCATTTGATACACCTTCACCAAAGACCATCAATTTCACTTCAATTATACCTTATTCACGCTTCAATACCTCATCAAATTCATGTACAAACTAATTCAAAAATCATTCATTAAGTAACTTATAAATCAATATCTTCCACACATCAAAACCAAACTAGAAGTTATCATACAAGGATCATTTTTCCAGCATTCATTTATCATCATATTAACACGTATTTCATGCCAGTTCAGTTATCATAAAGCTTCTAATAATATATGCTATCAATTTTAGTAATCCCTTACCTAATTACCTTTAAGTTCCTTCTTCAAAGAACTAACCAAACTATCCCTTCATGTAACCAAAACACTTCCGAAATCTAGGTAGATGTAAGATGATCTTAACAGTAAGATTATAACAACATAAAAGGCAATATAAAGTAGCTTTCTTAATGCAGTAACTTACAAGAATTCCAAGAGACGATGATCCCAAAAACTACAGAAGTTCAGAGGAAATGAGAGTTTTTCAGTGGTGAGATTATAAGACAATGAAGAATGAACAAGACAAAAATGACTCCAGCAGAAACTTGCCTCTTCCATTGCTAGGTGTCCTGAAATTGTGACAACACGTGTCACTATGCATGATCTTCACTTGTCCCACATTGGAGCTTCCACATGTCAACAATATAATAAGCCATTGTCACTCACTCATTACTGCCACTTGTCAATTTACTAACTATGCCATTTGCCAATGCATCAACTATGCCAAATGTCACTAACTCATATGCTTAATCATTCCAATTTTCATATACCAACTTGTCTTGCCACTTGACAATTTTTCCTAGTCCAAATGTACATTTTAATACCTCAATTCTCTAATAGTATCAATTAATTCCAATTCACTAAGTAGGAACCATTAAATCCAAAATTCAAGTCATATTAAATTCTCAATCAAATCACAATTTTTACACTTATAATATATACACTTTCATGAGCATGTAACATTCCAACTAGGGTACAATTTGGGACCTTACACTCAGGGCCTCAAGAAATTCCTACATGAGGAGTTTGAAAAGGTACCTAACTATTCCAAATTCTATTTAAGGGAGTTCTTAATGTGGAATTAATTATAAATTAAGGTTTAGTGAGATGAGACAAGATAGGTATAATTTAATATCTTCCCTCATTGTTTTCTTAAATGGAATGACATCAAGAAGATGAAAAGTAGATGGAGACCTAATCAAAGAGGCTAAGCCAATCCAGCATTCCAACTAGAAGGAAGCAGGGCATCCACTATTGATCTCCATTAATATGCAAGGTTTGATTATATCCCTTAGCATGAGGATGTCCATCACAAACTAGGATGTAGTGGTTTTAGGTTTGATGCTGCAAAAATTATTGGTATTTATATGGAATGCATGAATTCAGTTAACCTATAAGAATTGCTTATCCTTAATGATTCTTCAAGTCCTTTTACTAAACTGAGTCATGTTTATGTTAGTTTTATGAATAATGAAAAAAGAGGCTAAAAAAATGTTTACTCAATACAAAAATATAATACAAACTAAAGATTATGGAATAATCAATAAATTCGTAAAAATTCTAGTAATGACAGAAAATAATCATAAAAAATGAAAATGAATAACAATAATTATTAGTATTTTAGAAAAAGAGTTGAGTTCAAAATTAAAGTTAAAATAATCCAAGGCAAGAATATATAGTTTATAATTTTTAAAACAACATATCTTAATTGACAGACAAAGTTTTCAAAAGCAAAAATATTATATGATTTAAAAACCCAAGAAGTTGCTCCTAGTTTAAAAATATACATGACAAAGGGAAATGTGAGATTAGGTTTAAGTAAGAAGAACCGTCTCCCATTAGGGTGTACTTTGAAGCTTAAGAGACTCCAAAGATTAGCACTACATGTGAGTTTTTGGCTAATTAGTGCATTTACATTAAGGGGTAATGTTCTTTTAATAAAGATCGAGTGAACCTTAGGGAAGGGATCAGTCCAGGTTACTAATATGAATTGTATTATTATTCTTATCTTTTAAAGGTTTTAATCCTAACGGGGAGGGAAAAAATATAGGTCGAAAAAGGGATCAAACTTATTGGGCATGTTCTTTACCTAAAATATAAAGGGTTTGTGAGGAGTTTTTGCATAAATGTATCACAGATATAAATAAAATATTTACGTATAAAAATTTGATTTTACAAATTCTAAAGGGAAACAAATAACTATTTTAAGACTTTACCTTGTCTTATGCGTAAATTACCTTACCTATTTTTCAAAATAGAAAAGAAAAAAAAATAATGAATAAAAAAATAAATATAAAAATACATAGCAATGATATTATGAACCTCACAAATGATTTATTATATGGTTCATAACTAAAAAAATGATCACTCCTAAAATGTAAAACCTAAAATCTAAATTGGCTTGACACTTTAGTATTTGGTGGAGTCATTATAGCTATCATTGACATTTCTTAATGTCCTTAACATAAATACAACAAAAAAATTTAATAGATATTTAATGGAGTTATCACTCTTTCTTATTAAGGAAAGATAGAGAAAAAACTTAGAGGAGAAGGAAATAAAAAAGTTCCTAGACTAAATAATTAAGTTCAATAGTCAATTTATAAATTAGACAAGATGTTACACACCATATTCACTCGCCTTAGCAATTACCCAGGTCTAAAAACATAGTATTACTAGTATTTATTGTCCTTGTGGGAATAATGCTCGTATTAACTAGACTATACTCTAATTATGATAGGTGCACTTACCTAGTTGATTTTTTATATTGTTTGAAAAACATTCAACAAGGGGATTTTTTTTAGTGATTTCTACGTTTCGGTGCTACCTCTATATTTTATGATATAATGGATTCAGACCCCTAGCCATAGGAAATCAACCTTGAGTTTCTCAAGTGCTTGCGTTATTTTCCTTTAATCTTTACCTTTTAGGATAAATAAGTTATGGCTAGCTTCTTTTCTTCTATATCTTTCTACTTGGTTTTGAACGACACTTATATCTTATAATTGTTGAATTTGGAATGAACGCTTAATTTCTTTAACATAAGGGTAATTTTGCTTAAGGATTCTTAGGATTTTTATATGATATTTGTCATTATTATTGTGACCTCAATTGGAAAGGATTTCATTAATAACATTAAATTGTCGTTGTAAAACACCATTACCATAGAGCATATACCCGAACATCCAGAGGACATTCAAGAACATACCTTCTGAGAATGGCATGTTAAAGCAATCATATTCACTATTATGGCATCTTACAGAACATAAATATTCAAAAGACTAAATTTCTTCATTTCATTCATAAACATAAGCTTACATTGTCATTACAACTCATAATCCATATATTTACATTACAGAAAACATCTAAGGGTCTGCTTCTTTATACAAAAGTTCTACATGAAATGAGATGCTAGTTGAAAACATTTTAACTAAACTCCTCGAACATCAGCTGACTAGACCTTTGAGCCATTCCTTGTTTCCAAAATTTACAATACTAGACTGCCACTAGATTGCCTTAGAAGCTAGGTCTCCTTAGTATCTAAAAAACAACGTTGCAATTTTTATGAGTTTTGCGAACCCAATGAGTGAACCATCATTGATGTGCTCCTCGAGTCAAAACATAACATCATAAGTATAGAACTGATTTCACAAGTATATCACATTCGCTTGAATCAATTCCCATACATTTTTGTTTACCAAATCACACTATACATCATATCTCAATAAGCACATTATAATACAAACATGTCATATAATCTTTTCAGAACAATCTAGTTTTTCACCTCAATCATTCATATCATCAACATGTATATAAGTATTGTAGACCACCATATCAACGCAATTTAGTACTTTCTTTTCACAATCATTCACATGTACCTAAACATGGTATAACATTATATCAACTTAATTTAGTCATTCTTTACAATGATTCCCTTGATACATGTAAATATATATATGCAATGCACATAAGACTCCACTTTCATTTTTATTTTGTTCTGACCAAGCATCTATTTAACTGTCCCATATCTATTGTGGATACCGGGCTCATTTCAGATACTGCCCCATATCCATCATAGATACCGGGCTCATTTTAGGTACTATCACGTACCTATTGTAGATACTGGGCTCATTTCATATACTGTCCCATACCTATTGTGGATACCAGGCTCATTAATCATTGAGCCTTTAGCTTTATGTGCACATTTCTACGCTTTAAGCTCTTTTTCACGTTGGTCACTCCGGTTACAACTCCTTTATCTGATCATGTATATCAATGTAATGAAAATGCATCAAATCACATATTATGCTATCAATAACTCATTTAGTGTGCACAATCATATAGCACATTCATCATATATAAGTTCAACATTCAATATATAGTTGAGAACACAATTTCCATATTCACATTCAAGTTACAAACACTTCCAATATAGTCTCGAATATCAAACTCCTCAGACATTTGATGGTCCGGAATTATCACAATCATATTAGTAGCAGTTCAATATCTAATAGTTAATTAAAAACAATTCAAATATAGTGAGTAAAAATCTAGGTTAACTTACATAATTAAAATAGAAGCACATATATAATTGGGATTACACATAAAGGTCAACTGACAGTATGTTCCTAATAGCTATTGCCTTGATGAGTCGACAATGTCTGGAAGTTGTCAGTCAATTTATGCTTTTGAATCATGCAATACACATATATTTACACATTACTAACTTGTTTAATCAAATAAGTGCTTAATCATATATATGTAAATGTGTTACGTTCAATGCATGCACAATTGACATTCCTGGGCATGTAACCTTAATCAACAATCTTGATCATTCATTAATCATATCTTGTATATAACTTGTTTGTCATTAGGTTTATGCCTTAAATAAACTTGATTACTTTCAATTCATCATTCATATATTCATCAATCTTTTAATAGCATTACACACTCTCATAATTTCCTCAATTTTTAATCAATTATACCTAATTTACTTCACTCATATTCTTTGGATCTCATTTGCATTCACAAGCACATCTTTATACCATTAACAACTCATACTTCCCAAATTCATGTACATTAATATCAAACAATCCATTCCTTAAATAATAACATCATTTAATAACCTAATGTTATGAAATACTTAACCAATTAGTCCAACATCAAACTAGGTTAATTTCAGGCCTTAATCAAGTTTGAATACATTAACATATAGTGACTTATCATCATGTGGTTCAAGAAGAACATAAAATAGAAATTTTCCTCTCAAAACATTGGCCACGATCATGGGTACCTTCTCACGATTAAGGCAGAAGCTAATGCATCTGCCCACGGTCATGGGTAGGTGCCACGATCGTGGACTATTCATTTTCCTGCAATTTTCCATATTCATTCACCTTCATTCCTATTTCAAAACACATTCATAATAGTCCCTAAATTATGCCTCAAGTATACCTTAATTATATGTCAATTCCTCATTAATTCCATATCCGTTTATTCGATTGTTTAGTATGTGTTTTCGATAGAATTGTGTTAGTTTGTGAATTATTGGTGTTTAAATGTTTTTATGGGTTAATACAAGTATTTGAGCTTAAGTATTATGTCTTTGAGGTATCGTGATGTGTTTATTGGTGTTTCAAGGTCAACACGAAGAATGGAGAAATTTCGAAGAGACTTGGACCGAAACAACGGCACACAATCGTGGCCAAATCACTATGATCACGACAGAAGCATAATACTTGGCCCACAATCATGGCCTGCCTGCCACGATAGTGATAGAAAGCTTACAAGTGGCCCACGATCGTGGCTTACGTAGAACAGATGCGTAGCATACAGAAAAGTCAAATTTTGAGGGTTTTTGTACCTTTTCGACCCCGAAAAATTGTAGGGCTACCACAAACGCATCAAGTATAAAAAGAACAAGACAAAAGAGGAAAGAGAGCTTCTTGTATCAGCCACCATCAAGAAACCTAGAGAGAGCTCATCGTGAGATTGAGAAAGAGATGAAGGAAGAGAGATGTCGAGAAGAAGTCGACGCGAAGTACTTGTCAGAATAGGAGGTTTCTCGACGTTGTTGCCTCTGTCATCTGTTTAGATATGATTTTCGATGTATTTTAATTTTATTTATATACAGAATTGGGATAGCAGTTGAGATAGGATTTTATTTGGATTCATTATAGTTGATTTTTGCACTTGCATAATTCGATGATAGACTGAGAGGGTGAATCGAATGAAAAAATAAGTAAATTGGGCTAACGAGAGTTAGGTGATTTAATAAGAACAAGAAATCAATCAAATCGGTAATTGTGCGAAGAGAGATCTCACATAGGTTTCTGATAGTCTAGTGGAAAACTTCAGATCTAATTAAGGATTAGATAAATTGTGAATTAAGAAATTGCAATTTTCCATAATTTGATTAGCATTTATAATTTAGGGCTATTGATTATAACTCGAGAGAAAGTAATCAACCTTATGATCGTCCAGGACCAATAATCTGACAATTCATAGTTAATTAGAATAGTGTTGAAGATAAGTAAAAATTCCCCTTTCTCTCAATTGGTAGCTCCTGAGGTGGATTCTTGATGTGTGTATTGCAATTTGCTGATTTTTTTATATTTAGTGATTAATTCTTGAATTGAGTTGTTTGATTGAATCAATTGATTGAATTGCATTATTGTTTTAGTTAGTTAAATTTGAATCTCTGTGATTAGTTTTAGCCTTAGATTTTATGATTAAATTAACCCTCCTCGTGGGATTAACACCTTAGGTACTATGCTAACGACTTGTACACTTACGAAATATCGAAGTTAAAATATTAAATGTTGGAACCCGTTCTCAAAGCCGGATCCCAACTGAAAACAACGGAAGCGAAAGCGATCGAAAGCGAAAACAAACGGAATGACAAAGCAAAATGAATCAAATAATCGATCACTTCCGGAAACAAAAAGCGGAAGCATCTAGAACGACAGCAAAAAAACGGATGCAATCAAAAGCGGAGGTAGAAAACGACCGCGCAAACAAATGAAAGGCAAATGGAAACAAAAGAGAAGTGCAAAATAAACGGATCCGACATCTGAAGCAAAAATAAAACTGTCGAAGCGCGTTGGAAACCTTAGACTCAAACTATCCGAAATCTGGTATAAATTTTTTTTTTCAATCAAAGCCATAAATTTCCTAATTCGGAAATTTTATCCTCATTCAATCTTATACAAATCAAACCATATAATTC
>JANZLX010157642.1:2500-7500 GCA_025531955.1 Erythroxylum orinocense
CCCAACCCCATAGTCGAGCTGGATTCAGACATCAAGGCCGGGAAGAAGGGAGGGTGTATACCTAATTTTACACTGATCCAATCGGTATAAGAGGTCTACCTTATTCGAAATTTCCACCCAATCCTAATGCAGTAGCTCACCGAAGGGGGACCCTCACCAATAGAAAGGGTAGCCTGGGTTGTAAGAGCATAGACTTTCCTAAGCACCACCAGCATGGTAAATGGCAGAGGCCACAGGAGGAAAGGATTTTGTACCTTTTTTTGATATAGTTTTATTGATCCATCAGTCGAAGAACCAGTTTCCCTTCGCTCAGTTCCATACGTAGATCCTCCAGCTTCGGTAGCCTACCTAGTAGCATAGACAGTCGTATATCCAGTACGAGATCTAGATCCATAAGTCGATCCATCACCAAGAGCACTAGCTTATCCAGATACGGATAGGCCTATAGCAGCTTAAGAAGGAAGGGTAGCATCCCTAACAGCTGAATTGGTTCCATATCAAGATCCATATACAGGAGATCCATCATATAGAAAGCCAGTAGCAGCAAAAGCAGAGACAGAGACAGATGCTGCAGTTGATGCTTGTTCGACTTTTTACACATCCCTCTGATTCCGACTTTCGGTACATACCTACCTAAGCTATCAGTAGCAGTCCCAGGTCCAGTATAAGCATCTAAGTAAGCAGCATACCTAGCAATGTACCTTCCATCTCTAGAATAAAAGCGAGCACGAGTAGTTCCATACCCGGTAAACCCAGGAGCAGCAGATCTAGACACAGTAGAGGGAGCAAAGGCAGTAGGTGGCATCTGTTCCAGCCACATATAGAGATCGAGATCGATACCCAGCACCTGTAGAAGGACCTCCTTTACTAGTAGCAGCAGAGTAAGAAGCAGAGGGTGACGGAACTGAGATTCTATTCCCTTCCTCGCCCTCGTCCACTAGACATGCTACCTCGATTTTAGCGCCCCATGCTTCAAAAAAAGTGGGTCCCGTGCCGTGCCACCTAGCTCTGCATAGATTGGTCGGTTAGGTGTGCCGATTCACCCCTTCCCCATTCCTGGGGTCTCTGGCCTTTCTTTATCTCTGTGATGATACTACAAGGCGGGTGATTGTGCCCGCTCTGTCCCTCCCTCGCTCTGTCCCCGACTCTTGTGAGCCTGGTGCCTTACTATTGGATTGGCGCCCTTCTTTGCCTGAGCCTGTGAAGCGGTAGAAAGGATCGCTACCATCTTGCACTCAATCGAAAGGACCCTGCCTATTATACCAAAAGGCCTTCGATTGGCCCCGTGCATTAAAGATATCAGGGATGAGGCTTTCGACCCGAGTGCTAGCCGACACACTACTTCCTATAGACAACCATAGCCATCCCTTCCTCTCCCACTTATTCATTAGGGCGAGCGAGAAATGTACTCTTCCCACTTGAGGGGGCTAGAGGGGGTGAGGTCACTGAAGACTTAGCATATTCAAATCAGTGACCGAGTCCTTCCCCTTAGGAGAAGCACGAGGGAAGAGTCTAGTCTGTCCTTCCTTTGCTTGAACTGGACCAAAGACCTCGAGAACGCCTGCCGCTTATTTATCTCGTAGTTCCACTTTCAGATCGCCTAGCAAGTAAGAAAGCCATAAGAGTTCAGAGGTAGTAAGGGCTTTGTGGTCGTTAACGGGAACAAATGAAGAGGAGTTTGTTTTCAAACCCCCCGCACTCGATTGGCTAATCAAAGTCAAAGCGGCCAGCTTCTTTTGAATGGGTCACCAATAGAACCGTCGGTTCTTGAGAATCTAAGATCGGGACCACCTTTAAAGTTACCCGGTCTGGTTCCAAACCTGCCGTTCATTCAAGACTGCTACAACCGGAGCACGCATTCGTCGACCGGCAGAAGTGCTTTTTCAGTTTGTTATGGGTTCCAACCAAAGGCCCCATGGACTTGGTAGCAGACGGTTCGGACGATGGTTGTGTCCTGAACCCAGTCAGCGGCACATCTCCTATCTCCTAGAGAAGCGGGTGGGCTGGAATAATCAGTGCGATAAGCAGTGGGTACGTTAACTCCCTCGTTTGATCAAAGAATGGATCCTGATGGAGGAGCAACTGGTCTATTCCCCGTAATCACTAGCATTACATACGATAAGCAAATTGTTGATCTCAAGGGGCAGGACTTTGCTCCTATAATAAATTGCTTATATAATCTGTACCTATAGGATATGGATATAGTTATAGGAAATCCCCTAATCTTTCACATAGTACTTTTTTTTTCTTTTTCAATCAATCTGATTTCTTTTTATTTGATTCTCGGCTGGTTCTGAACGCTGGTTGATATTACAATACGTCAGTTAGTTAACATTCGATCCCCCTGGAAGACTAAAAGTCATCAATAACTTGCTTGCCCCAGAGACGAATCTAAATGCTTTCAAATTCAAATCATCTTCCTGTTCTGAAATTGGATAAAAAAGATAGGTCAAAGCACAGGCAGGAGGGGCTAAACGACTATATGGTTAATAAAAGGAAAGATGCTAGTGCAGGGTTATAGAACATCTCTATTACCGACTAAGGGTAGAACGTCTTATCTCCTATCGATGGAAAGTGTTTTAGCTATTTGACTGTAAGGGATGCTGGCTAGGGGTATTCGCTATTAACTATCGTTCTTTCAAAGAGTTCAAACGAGATAAAGATAAAGAATGGAACCCCACCTAAGGTAATTGGCCTGTCATTGAAGGGAAATTGAACTAGATCTCAAACTAAAACCCTAGCAAAAGAAACTGCTTTTCAAACTGGATCTGTAACAGGCTTGAGGTACTTTATTGGCCCGTAAGGAGGGACAGGGACGAAGTGACTGGCGCATAAGCACTAGCCAGGAACTGCGCTTGAAAGGAGAAAGACTCTTTGTCTATTCTCACAGGCGGAAGAAATGGAAAGAGTATATGCCCTTAAGACTGGCTGTAGGGATGTGACAGAATCATTCCCAGCGCGAAGAGATTCCATTTGGATCGAATGCAAAGTAAACTGCAACAGGAAGAGGGGCACTCTCAATGGTTGAAAGTAAGCTCACCTGACCCGCTATCGAAGCATCCAGGACTGAACACTCAACCCCAGCAAAGGACTTCGTTGGAGGAATAAAAAAAGAAACTCGATCAAAGAACTGAGACCCAGCTTTCTTCCTCAATGAAACCCAAGATTGATGGCTTTCTGCTGTGACTTGCAAAACCTTTTTTGAGCTCTAATGCTGGAAGGCGGATTGCTAAGGGCCTGAGCCAAGTTCTGACCTATGGAACTCCTGATTGTCGTCGATTATTCGATTGGTTTGTCCTCGTCTGAGCGCTTTGAATATCAGGTTTTGAGCTCGATGGACGGAGCAAGTTTCTCCTGTGATAAGCCTCGTACAAGCGCCCTAAATTCCATTTCAAAAAATGGAACCTGTTGTTTCGTAACTCTATCGTATAGTGATGGATCTTTGAGAGGGACTCTGCTTCTGAGTCAAGGAATGATGATTATTACATAGTTCCTTCGTCACCCTTCTCCAAGGACAATCAGCTCTAGTTCAATTCAGTGTGCCAAGTCAGGGAGTGAGTCAAGGTAGTCGGTCAGTGAGCGGATTCTGCCGCCTCGATTTCTGCTCCTCTCTTCTCTTGCTTTCTTTCGTAGGGCTTCCTTCCCTCGCTTAATTGAATCCCGTAAGTCACTTCGTTCCCCAGCCCAGACTTATTTTCCTTCTGCCTAGGTCGGCTTCAACGAGCCTCGCTACTTCATGGAGTGAAAGGGGCCTCCAAGTAAAGGCGGCCGAGGGAACCGCCTGCCTAGCAACATCTTTTATGGGTAAGTGACTCCCCTTTTCCGGAGAAAGAACAAGAAAGAGCCCTTATTCGGATTCGAACCGATTAAGCCTATTTCTTAGGGCTTCAAGAGCGTGACTCTGATTTATATACACACACAATTTTCAGTCTAGTTTGCCACAAGGCATGCAAACGAGGAGGGCTAGCCTATCTATATGGAAGAAATCAAGCTGCAGGCACTCGACAACAACAAGAGAAAGGCCAGTCACGGAACAGAAACTGGATTTCGGCAAGAGACGATTCGATTCACAATTCAACAAACGGTATACCACTTTCTCTATCTTTAGATACGAAATTTCATTTGAGAAGGAATTAATGGGATTACTCAATTAAAATAGTTATCTTCCATTCCTTCTATCTTATCTTGATTTGATTGCACTAGTTTCGAAAGATAGCACTTAGGAGAGCTATTCTATTAAGGGCTTGATTTCCTACGGGTCGTAAGTTAGCCGGCCATACCGCTTACATGCTATTGTAATCGGCAAGCCTCCTACCAACTCCAATTCGGTCAGTGTTCAATTGGTGCTCACCCGACCATGATTCTATCATACTCCACCTAACAATCTGTCTTTCGAAATCTCTTAATGAGGAATAAAAACCTTTCTCTTCTGGTGGTGTTAATTACAATTCCGACGTGACTCCTCTTTCAGCTCTGGGCGAACATCCCTGAACATTCCTGCCAGCAAGGCTGATTCACATGGTCGGTCATTTTCGATTGCTTGATTAGTGTGGCATGGATCTTCCCTGTCCACTGGTGAAATTTTCATATATAAATATAGATAGAGAAAGAGGCTAAGCTAAGCCTACGTAAGGCTATGGGAACAGCTTTTTTGTCCGCTTTCAGCTAGGCCACGCTACCTTGTGTAATATCATAAAGTAAGTCAAGTAGCATCCCGAATAGAATCCAGAGCAGATAATCAAATCAAATCGAGTCGCTTTCGGGTTGGTCTTCATTGCGCACTAGCTTCAGTGGGAGTTAGAAAGTGTTCAGTTAGTGTTTTCAGTGTGACCTTGCTGAGTTCGATTGTTCAACAATTTGGAGAGTTTGTCTTTCTTTCATCTTTCTAAAAGTGATCTGTCTGATCAAATAAGGGATCAGACCGCTCCGGGTGTTCGAACTAATCATTAATAGTCGGCTTCATTGGTACCCCCTTTCTTTTTTCGGTTTGCCGCTCTGCG
>JANZLX010157642.1:12500-15231 GCA_025531955.1 Erythroxylum orinocense
AAATCTCTTATTAGCTTATTCTTATTCAAAAGGTCTTTCTATCAGTATTCAAGTCAAAAACTCCTAAATCAAGAGGCTAAATGAATGGAGGCGTAGCTGCGAGAGCTAGCTAGGGGATCTATACTATTGGGCTACCTTGCTAGGCACCTCTTATAAGTCACTTTCCTTCCTTACACTCTACGTTCTCGCTTTCTTTACGGACCAGAATCAGAACAAAGGGGAATGTGGTATTATCAGTCCTCCTATTCCATTCCAGTTGGCACTAGTAATGCCGCATCCCGCTCTTCCTTCTTATTGATAGCAAAGGGCCTTCTAATTAGCGTGTCGGCAAGATCCGAGATTCTATCTAGGGGATTTCCTGCTTACCCGCTACCCTTGAAAACAACCTTTTTGCCACCTTACGACTGAACTATTGGTGTCAAGGAACTGATTTCACTAGTATAGCATCGAAGACATGCCCATAAGAGGATGCTCCATCTGCTCTCAAAGCTGTCGTAAGGTAAGGTTTTTACGTAAGGTTTAGCGTAGCCCTTTAGCCTTTCGGAATAGTGAATCATAAAAGGTTGTTAGTTCGACTGCCACAGAAAGAGGGTACTATTGAATGTTCGAGAAGCACTTTGTTTGAGACCATGAATCTCTAGAATGGCTTGTTTGCGACTAGGTGCCTTACGCGGAATAGGAGGTTTTTTCAATAGTAGAAAGAATATGGCATAGAATGAGATTGATGGACAGTTAATCAATAACATCAACTAGACTTCGGTGGTTAACAACCACCTACTTCTTTGAAACATCAAACTGGTATACTTCTCCTCTTGGCTTTAATCGAATATATTCGATTGGAAGAGAAGCGCACCTTGACTCATGCACTCATAAACTCCTGAAATCAGGAACTGGTTGGATCACTCATGAGCTATCTTACTAAAGGAATTCCAGTTTCCTAAACAGCTTATTAGAGAAAGGGGGAACAGGCGATAAAATAGAAGTGTGCCTTTTTTTTTTAATTTAAATAATGGCATCCCTTTCCTTGAATTTGATTATCGAAATGCAAGGGTGACTATGCCTATGCAAGAGTAAGAGTGAGATAGAAACCACGTCTTATTCTTAAGTTAAGAGATAGAATGACTCGAGAACCTCTCTATTTGAGCCCTTCCTAATTCTAATTCCACATCTCTACCAGAAAGCGACTGGCCTTGAGGCGCAAGGTTCTCTCGTACGTATCCAATCCTCTCGGTCATGAGAGCAGCTATCGTAGTCCTAGCTCTGACCTGAAGGGCGGCTAGCAGCTATCGAAGCTATGAGTCCCGGGATCGTTAAGTTCTCTATCGAGGTGAAAGGACCCGACTACTAATAACTAATAATAAGTAGCGAGGGCACAAAAGGACTCAACTACCAAGTTACCAAGTGGCGAGGTAGTCAGCCCTTGACCACCTTCCTTGTGACATACACAAGAGCGTTTTCAGCTTCAGATTCAGAGAGCAGCACCTGCCTCTATTTTTCCCGACGAGATGGAGGGCATTCTCCTTTAGGGAGAAGAGACAATCAGCAACTAGGTCACAAACAAAAAGAACAATCTCAACATCGAGAACCTAGCTAGGCAACTAACTTAGGATTGAAGATAAGAGAGAGAGGAACTCGGCTTAAGCTCCATCTACTAAATCTAAATGAAAGAAGGACACTTTCTGAAAAGGCCTCTTTCGTTAGGCAAAAACGCTATAAGGCGCGAATCACATCTCAATCGTAGAACAGCGCTCAGCTGGGTGGAAGCATTCGATGAGCTATGTTTCGGGTCGTGTGGTAGATCCTCAATGGGTTTGGGAACTTGCTATACGCTCTAGGTTATCAGCAAACCTTTTGGATCAGATCCTGTCCGAAAGGAAGGATGCCAATGGGCCATCCCTGGTGCATCCGAACTCGCTTGTCGGCGAATCCACTGATTGCCATAGGGAGGCAAAAACTCAAAATGAGTCGATTTGTAGAAACCACAGATTTTTTTTGGGCCCTGATCGAAGACCCGGTTAGGCTTCGAAGGTCATAAATAGCCTAGCGCCTAATTCCTCACTGGCCTTAAGGATGGCTTAGATTATCAGCCTCTTTTGGGGGCTTACAAGGGGGATCAATAAAATAAAAGTACATTTGACTCTTCCAGCGAAAGCAATTGTTGTGATGGATTCACCCTATCAGCTAAAAGAAAAGCCAAAGTGAAAGGGTCACCCATAACTAACGGGTAGGCTTACACTACACAAATTTATGGGAACAACTATGTTAAGATAATCTTTCTGGGGTAACCAATAGAGCTATATCTCATAGGCACTAGAGAAGAGTTTAAAGCCTTGAGTATAAGAGCTCGCCGAAAGTGCTGAAGCCTGCCTCACATCAAGGAATGAGTTTCTTCCCTCAGTGGATGCTGGTCTAACTGGCCCTGTCCCATGAGTTAGGAATTTCTATGTCCGTGAGTGATCCATTGGCTCTAAGCCTTCAAGTCTTCGCTCTATTGCTGTCTCATTTCACGTTCACGATAGAAAGGCTCCTCCCTTTCTTGTCTTCTATTCCGTCCATAAGTCAACTCCTGTCGAAGCTCCTTTTTAAGTCTCTCTTGAATGCTGATTTTTGGTCAGTCTTCCATCGGTCCTAAGAGTTCATTAAGTTTCCGTGGAAGTTCGGTTGAATGCTTTCGATTCGGTGCTAACAGGTAAAGGGCCTAACTAACTTAAGGGAGTAATATGCCAGGCCC
>JANZLX010157704.1:0-15224 GCA_025531955.1 Erythroxylum orinocense
AGGTTGTTCCGGATCCACCCTCCATGACCATGCTTCTTGGTGATGCGAGAAACTGTTGAAAGAAGGAAACTACTAAGGAAGTTTCCAATTCCAAGGCTAGTCATCGAGTATGAAGTTCCAAGGCTCTTCATGCATTCTGGTGCCTGATCGTAGAAGAATTCGATCTTGGCCACCACTAGAAATGCATCTGCTGCTCCCATAAGCACAAATTGAGGAAGTAGAACAAAGATCGTCAAAGGTATTTGTCCTCCATTTTCAACCAACCCATGTTTCCTAGCTTGGCTAAGTCTATACCTTTCAGTGAGTGATGCAATTAGCATGATTATAATGTGGAAGACAAGGCCTATTCCCATCCTTTGGAGAAGAGTAATGCCTCTTGGGTTCTTTGTCCATCTTTGCATAATCCTGACGAAGTACCTGTCATAAAGGACAACAGAAACAAGCATTGACAACGTCACAAATGCTTGTAAGCTTGCCGGGGGAATTTTGAAGTTGCCGATGTGTCTGTCTAGAGTAGTGCCTTGCTTGACAAAAAGGGTATTGGTCTGAGCAATCATCGTGCTTGGCACAAAAGTGGCGATCAAGACTGGGATCATTCTTAACATTTGTTTAGTTTCTTCCACTTGAGTTACTGAACAGAGCTTCCAGGGATTGGTTGATCCTGTCTGAACAGCAGCTTTGTTGAGGAATCTGTAAAAAATTTAAGTACAAGGAAAACAATGTCAGTTGTTGCATTTCTTTAAGACCCTACATCAAACACCAAATGCACAAATGATTTACGATTAATCACCTCAAAGTTGGTGTGGAATCTATTCTGAACTTTCCCTTATTTGCATATTCTTCCAAGTCGAGCTCATAGAGTTCTTTAGGATCATTAGGGACGGTCACATTCCATTTTCTGAGAGCAGCCACTATGACCCTAGCCATTCTTGTGAATGGGCTGCCAGTGGGCACCCTATGCCTGTAGAAACGTGTCCCCGCTAAGAAGATGACAATGGAAATGGCCAAACCGATCGTAGGGAGGCCATAACCTAAAGTCCAACCTACATTGTCTTGTATATACACAAGAGCGGTGTTGGCAAAAAGTGTTCCAAAGAAAATGCTGAACATCCACCAGTTGAAGAAGGAAAGCTTATGAGCTTTCTCTTTAGGATCAAAATCGTCAAATTGATCAGCACCAATGGTCGAAATGTTGGGTTTGGTTCCACCAGTCCCTACGCCTAGCGTGTAAAGGGCACCAAAGAACACAGCTAACTGCAACATGGAGGCCCTTTTGCAGTTCTCCACATTCTGATAATGGCATGGCGGTGGTCTAAGTGCTGGGAGTGACACTGATAGTGTTAGCAGAGACATCCCCTGTCATAGAATTAGACATAATAATTGTAGCTTATTACCAGGGACCAAGCCAGAATTATTTGTTAGTAGGGGAAAAATTATCAAAATTAAAAAATTATATTAAAAAAGTAGGATTTTTTAAAATTAGTAAAGTTTACATAAATATAATTTAATAAGTTGATATCTTATTTTCCAATATTAATAATTTGAAATAGTTTAATATTATGAAAAGAAGACGTGGGAAGATGGGCACGTGTTGCGCACTTGCCACATTCGTCCATACACGTGGCACGCGGATGGAGGACACGTAGTGGTGCATACGTTGCACTCACCGTACAGTAGACGCGCATCTACGGGTGGTTAGCGTGTGACATGCACTCGCCAGACACATTTGGCGTGCGGCCGCGTGCCACGCACTACGTTATTGGCTTATGTCAGCCTTACGAATGCTACAGTAATTTAAAAAAAAACACATAAAAATTTCAGATTTCCTGTAAGGGTGCCCTGGGGTGTGTTGGGTTAGTTTCCAAATCTGGGAAATTTATAAATTAAGTTTTTCTATTCTTATTGATTTATTACATTAGTAATAAATTGAAGTTTAACTCCAAAAAAAGGAATTAAGGTATTCTGAATCCAATTTCGAGTGAATTTTCAGGCTTTGTACATCACATGAGACAGATGCTTCAAGTTTTTGTGTCTCAAGTCTCATGTTCAGTGTTTGGGATTGCATGATAGTCAATCGAAAAAAGAAATTGAGACATTCTGAAGTCATTTTTGAGTAAATTTTCATACAACGAACTTGCCATAAGGGAGATACATGAGGTTTTCGTATCTCGGGTGGTCAGTTTAATGTCCGGTGACTCACGATAGTCACTCTATTGAGATATTTCTTTTACGAAAGTCTCAAATGAAGTTTTCAGAGAATGTCTTCAGCATGAGTGTGACAATGAGACTGTGCATTCAGTTTTTTGCATTTATTAATGTTACATTGTCACATATTATATGCCTATAAAAAATGTGGGAATAACATAAAGATGTATCCCTTGTGTTTGTGGACTTTTTGGGTGCTAATGAGAATGTAGTCATCAAAATGGCCTTTCAAGTCAGTATTTTGAATTCTTTTGCTTGCATGCTGGGGGATGTCTCTAATTTTATATTTGGTTATTATGCCTAAAGGTGTTAACCTTACATAACATTTTGAGATGTGGATAAAGGCATTAGATGGAGGAAAGTTGTTGCTCAAGTGATCTATTCGCCCAAAGGTGGTAGTATCATAAGAGTTGATAGTTTGTACTCTGATCGCTTTTATGTGGAGGTCTAATTGCATATATTATGTATTCAGCCTAAAGGTGTTTCATAATATGTGTGATTGGATTTTCAGTAAATATATTATTCAATGGCTTTAGAATCGTTGCTATCCTACATTTGTGTTGATTTAGTGTCACCATTGAAACCCTAACCGGGTTCAATGCAAAGAAATGGACAGAGGATATATTAAATGCTATGGAGATAGCTGTGATTGATATGGCCATACGGACAGATAAGCGATCACCACCTACATCCATTAACTCGAGAGTTCATAAAGTAGCCTATAAAACTTGGGATCGGTCTAACAGATTATATTTGATGACCATTAAGAGATCCATTCCTAACCATCTGTTAAGTGGACTTTCGGACACAGATGTAGCGAAGGAATTTCTTGATAATGTCTCTTAGAGGTACATAGTCTCACCTGATGTAGAGACAAATGCTTTGATGAAAGAATTATTCTCCATAAGGTATACGAAAAAAAAAGGAGTAATGAAGTACATATCGAGAATGATTCATCTTCACAGTAGATTAAAGATGTTAGGACTTCAATGCTTTGATAGTCCATTGCGTTGCTGAGGAGGAGCAACTCAAGTTTGTTACTGATAGTTCACAGCAATAAAGAAGTGTAAGTAATATCTATAGGGGATGTATGTACTGAACTTTCTTGTAAGGTTCATTTGGGTTTTACATGACACATTTTATATATGATCTTTTGATCAATTTTGGACAGAGAGGGTTAATGTTTTGTATTTATTGCTTCTATTCTACAGTTGTTGTTTAAATGCAAAATATAATGGTACAACTTTCTTGTCATATGATTTGTGTAAAATGTGTCTTACCCCGAATTAGATAAATGTTTCTTTGTATCTTGCTAAACAAGTTAAGAAATGAAGGACCCTGATGAATGAGAAGTCATACATAGTGTGGCATAAAAGTTTAAGCCACATTTCCAAAGCTAGGGTTAAGAGATTGATCAAGGAAAGCATTTCTTAATTCTAGATTATGATGATCTGGGAACAAACTAATGTAGGAGTAAGTTGAGTAATAAGGATATTGAGGTCAATTCATGCTTCTGACTTATTGAGTGTGATACATAAAAGATATCAGTAGACCTCATATAGTTGCATTATGCAATTCTAAATGTATTCTGACATTTGTTTATGATTATTCTCTTTCAGTTATGTGTTCTTGCTTAAAGGCTGAAAGTTAATAACCAATTAAGAAAATTCATCAAGATAGTCAAATTTGACTGTGGAGGAGAATATCATGGCAAACATGATGTTTCAGGACATTAAAAGGTTCGTTTGCCAGATATTTGGAATCAGTTGAAATAATGACAATTCACTATGTCGAGTAGTTATGAACAAAATGGTGTGTTGCCGAAAGGCATAACTGCACCCTGAAGGATTTGTAGAAGTCAATGCAGAATATGACTAATCTAACTAATTATTTAAAAGTTGAAAAGTTCAACCTTGCACACATTCGTGTATGGGGCTGCCTTATTAAGGTAGTATAATCCTTATAAAGAAAGATTGCATGCTCGTTCCGCTCATTGTTATTTAGTAAAATATCTCGACCATTTTAAGGCTACAACTTTTATTATAGAGAAGGAGGGATGGGAATAGTGGAAACATAAACAACTATGTTTATGGAATACGATGTCTATTATGATGGTGGGCCCATTGATCTTTTGGATGATAGCAAGGTGGTTACTATAATTATTATGTATCTGCTACTTATATAGTTAGATATGGTGGATCTAGGTCTTTGTACTATGCCTGTATAGGAACAGAAACCCATATTTGTAGACACAGAGGTTCCTGGGTATACAAGATCTAATACAGTTAAGTGAATCCACTAAAGTGAGACAACCTGTTATCCCATCTAATAACATAGTTTATTAGATGTAAAGGACTATAATATTAAACATGTCACAAATCCAGTTTCTTTTATAGAAATTGTTTTTGGACCCAATGTAGATGTGTGGTGGGATGCAATGAATGACAAGATACAAGTCATGAAGTATAGTAAGATTTGTGAGCTAGTTGATTTGCAACGGAATTGCAAACCCCTCATTTGTAAATGAAGTTTTTTTTGGCCTAAAAGATTTTAGGATAAAGTTCAACGATTTATAGACTCGTTCATTTGCCTAATGGTTCACTCATAGATAAATTTTGACTTTATGTTACCTTTTCTCTTATATCATCGTAGGATACATTTTAAGTGATTAGGGCAATTATAGCTCATGATAGTATAGAGTTACATCATATGGTTGTCAAACTACCTTCCTGAGTAAAGACCTTTATGAAGTGGCCTATATATAGTACAAATGTGAAAGATTTCAGGATCTAGATGGAACTGACAAGGTTTGCGAGTTATGCAGATCAATATGTAGTTTATATCAAACCTCCTAAAAGTAATATCTTACAATTGATGATTTTGTGACCTCTTTTAGCTTCATGAAAAATAAAGTTAAAAAGATGATTGTACTATGAGGTCAAGAGGAGCAAAGTTATCTTCCTATTACTGCGTGTGGATGATATATTACTCACGTCAAATTACTTGACCGTGCTGTATGAGGTAAGCAACTTTTGGTCAAGAATTTTGACATGACGGACCTTGGTGTAGCATCTTTTGTCTTAAGTATTCAGGTTTATCGGGACAAATCTCAACACTCATCAGACTTCTTATAGAATGCATACATTGAATATTTGTTACAAGGGTTTAATACGGTTGATAGTAAACCTATCGTAGAACCTGTCTCTCATAGTGAGAGATAATCTTTGGTATAGTATCTAAAGAATAAAGTAAAGAGAGAGATTATGAATATTTCGTATTATAGTACGGTTGATAGCCTGATGTATGCTTGGCAATGTACTAGATATGACATTGCATTCACTGTTTGACTGTTTGATCAATATCTGGTTAATCTAGTTGTAGACCATTGAAATGCAGTCTAGCAAGTGTTGAGATACTAAAGGGAATTAAAGATTATATGTTGACATATAGAAAATTCAATAGACTAAACCTCGTAAGGATTTCAGATTCAGATTTTAGCTATATATCCGGATGATTGAAAGTCCTCTTAAGGTTACAGTTTTAAGTTTGCAGATGGTACAATGTCGTGGAAGTGTGTTAAGAAGACATAGGTAACTTCCTTGACTATGCATGCAGAGTGTATGCTATGGGGCTGCTTCACATACAGTTTAGCTCAGAAACTTGATTTCTAAGTTGTCTGTAGTTGATTCAGTAGCTAGACCCATTTGGTTATACTGTGGTAATATTCTTGTTATGTTGTTGTGTTGTTTAATAACAATAAAGAATATCACAGGGTCTTAACATTTAAAGGTCAATTATTTAGTCATAAAAATGTTAATGAGAAAAGGTGATATTAAAGTTTGGAGCATTTAAGGACTGAGGAACTGTAAGTCGATCCTTTAACTAAAAGACTTCGCCCACTTGTATTTGTGACACAGGTATACAGTATGGGTGTTTTGACGTCTTTAGACACTGTTATTAGCAAATCATTATGTTTGCTCCATGTACATGTACACATTTTGATGTATTATGACAGTATAATGATTCATCAATAAAGATAATCATCGCTTATCCTCAGTAATACGTGTTGTGATACATTGTCATAATACGTATAAAAGTCTTGTGTCGATCTTATGCATTTAAAGGTCATTAGACATATATATAGATTGATCTTATGCCTATGTCGTTTAAACGCATACAGTTTTAGTATGGATATCCATGAATTTGACATAACATAGGGGATATAAGTTTTTAATCCTATAAAGGTTCTCTAACGTAGTTTAACATTCATTTAGAGAACATAAATATTTTCTCTAATGCAGTTTAGCATTTAGTGAGAGGAAACAAGTTTTCTCTAATGTTATTTAGCATTCGGTGAGAGAAAATAGGATTTCTCTAATGTAGTTTAGCATATGCGGTTTAGCATAAAGTTGGAAGAATTGAGACCTACAACGAAGATGATATAGTTTAGGTTATAAAGGTATCATCCTAGCTTGTCATACTCCGTTTTTCCATGCATGTTAGTGAGATATTAGATATACGTGATTGTATTGGATATGTCACACATGACACATGCATTTGATATTTTTCGGTATCGAAAGTCTTGCAAGACAGAATGATAGACTTTTATTATCTTTAGATCAAATGTTTTGGTTTTTAACCTAGTCGACTAATTCAGTAACATGGCTTAACTAAGTTTTTAAATTGTTTTTAAACTAGAGTCAAAACTAAAATTAATCCTTGTCCAAAGGGAAAAATGTTGGACAATTTTGTCATTTCTCATAAAGTTGGACAACTATTAATTGCATTTTTTGTTTTTAAATAAATTATCAGTTAAGTTATGTAATGTGATCCAAATAAAGATAATAAAGTGGCTCAATAAATGATCTAAAATAATGGATTGAAGTCTGAATGAAAAATAGATCTTAATTAGTGTGAACCAGACCCATATCGGCCTTATGATGGAGAAGTCCGATATAGAAGTTATATATAGGTTAAGGTCTCCTGTAGTTGCTCATATCAATCGTAAGCATAAGAAATCTCTAACTCGTTATGAGAGCCTCCGTATTGAGAAAACTGTAGAAAGTTCTAAACCTCATATCGGGAAATACTTTTCGTAAAGGTCCCGGGAGATTCGTGATTGTTTGAAGCTCGAAATCAATATCAGAATCAAAGATGGAATCGAAATCAAGTATTCTACATTACCTTCATTTTTAATCATTTTATGTTGATCATGGGTATGTAATAAGGTCTGCATTACATATTACAATAAAACCTAGGCACCGACGAAAACCTTTTTTTTTAAAAGAAGGATTAGCATCTTAAGTCTTAATACCATCTAATCACATGCACTAGCAAAACAAATAACACCCAACATGCAAATAAACGTATGGATAACGTAATTAATGTAATGAGTAAGTTTTTGATTGTACCAAGAGATAGATCACGGAGGCAATGACGAAAGTCCAGTAACGCCCAAGATGAGCATCAGCCACATATGCTCCCAAAATTGGGGTCAGCCAGATGGTGCCAACCCAATTAGTTACGTTGTTGGATGATTTCACTGTGCCTTCGTGGAGCTTCTTTGTCAAGTAGATGACCAAATTGCTAGATATCCCATAATACGCCATTCGCTCGAACGCCTCGTACACTGCATATTACAAATGAATGAAACAACAACAATTATTGCATTTTTACTATATGAAAGTTCCGCTTCAAGTTTTCCCTTTGCTGATGTTGGTGGTGTTTTTTATTTATAAATATCAAGTGGATACCTGTTCCGTTTCTAGCCAATAGAATTGGATATCATAATCAGATCTTTGGACCAATAACAAGTTTGATGTAAGAAATTAATACTAGCTGGCAGATGCGACAGATCAGTGAAAGAGATGCAAATGTTACGTAGTGAGACAGGTAAAGGCTTCAAAGCTATGACGTTGGCAGGCGGGTCTCCAAGTCAAGCATTTAATGTGTGAACAATACAGGTTTTTCCACACATTAAATACCTGTTTCCAGTCTATAACGTAAGCAATTACGACTAGAGTAAATTGCAGTCAAGGAGTGATCCTCATCAAAAGCTTTCTATCTAATCTAAACCTTCAAACTTCCAGAGAAAAAACTCATCGTTGAACAAGACTAGTATCAGACTTTCAGTGATTGCAACTCACGAGGTGAAAGATTCAAGAAATACAAATTAATTTCTGAGCAAAGAAGAGACGAACCTTAATGAAAATGGAGAAATTAAGCTTAACATGACAGATTTACTTGATTTACACCCAACGACGAGGCTCAGAGAGGGAAAGCGTTACAGGGACATATGTCCCACAGTGTTTGGTTACAAGTTGCCAACTAAAACTTAGTGCCCACTGAAAATGGAAATGTTTCCAATTTCCAGGGAAAACCACCATCAGATTAAGACACAAACTGATACATAGTTTCAGAACTGTATGATCAGATCACGAGTGTCCTTGTAAGTGATTCAGAAGAAGAGGAGGGAGAGGAGGAGGAGGAAGAGGAGGAGGAGGAGAACTGAGATAGTTACCGACAACAAAAGAACAAGCTTTCCATCCACCTCTCTTGGACCTAAGAACAGGTTGTCCTTTGAGATCCACAGTCCCATCTTTTGTGTAATCATCAGGCCTTCGCTCTATGTCCATGATGATGAGGATAATGGTGACCAACCACACACTTGAGACTTTTTTATTACAAAACTCTTGCTTTATCTTACATATATACACACACATATATAAGACCCACCTTGGCATGTTCATTGTTTTTACAAATGTGCCATTCATTGGTTTTAAAATATTGTTTAGAATATTCATAATATAATATAATAAAATATTGTTTATCATTTTACATTTTATCTTTAACCTTTACATTGAAAATAACTTATTTTTACTGTTTAAAATATAATAAGATGTAACGTGAAATTCTCTTCTTCTTCGTCATATTATAATTCATGCTATTATAAATCCTCCTCTAAATAATAAAATAATATTAATTTCTATTCCATTTTATTACCAATCACCCAATCAATCATATCCCTGCTCACCTTACGAGTCCTTCCTCGCTTAGACTACACGTTGCTCCTCAACGTGTAAAAGATAATTTCAATAGTTCTACCAAAATGTTTTTCATTTCCAAAATTTGTAATATAAATGATTATATATAATTAATAAATTAATAGCAAATATTAGTTTTATCATTTATTAGTTCTCAATAAATAAATTTATCAATTTTCAATTAACTTCTATGATGTGATTTTTTATGGTAAATATGAAAAATCATGCATAAATATAATTTTTAAAAAATATAAAAAAAATTAGATGGATTAGAGTCAAGAGCTTTATTATTATTATTATTATTATTATTATTATTATTGTTATTATTATTATTATTATTATTATTATTATAAATAGTAAAGTAAAAATTATTTTTATAACATTAATAGTTTATTATTTAATAAAATGAACTACTAATAAATACTAAATAGTGATCGTTGATTTTTAATTTTAATAAAAACCATTTTATGCCCCGCCTTTTAAGTCTATCCATCCACGTACTATACACAAAGCGACGCAACATATAGATGGATAAGCCAGACTTGATTACAATGTTGCTTATGATTTCTTCAAGATTGGCGCTTTAGAAGGACCGGCGTCTATTGATAAAAACCATAAATAAGAGTGAGTAACTAACTACATAAGAAATTACGGAAAACGACACATTTCATGGATAATGTGAAAGTAAATTAATAAATCGATAATTATTATTCTTATAATCTTAATTTGTGGGCTTAATACAAAGTCTTAGTTTGAATCAACGTTTTCAAAACGTTAGAGGTTGAATAAAATTAAATAATTTAAAATATAATTGAAAGAAATTATTTATATCTATGAAAATTTTTGAAATTTAATTAAAATTTTATTAAATAAATGTTAATTTAATTATTTTAGTTTATAAGAACTTATTAACTCACAAATTTTAATTAATTAATCAATTGATCAATTTTTAATAATAAGAGTTATTAAAGTAAATCGAACAATAAATTTAAAAATATATGTTAGAGTGTCCTATATTGCCTAGACATGAAAATGTTAAAGGGTTTATAAGTAGTAAGGATCAACTATCCAAACAACTAGTTATAGTTATTTCGACAATAGTTGACCCAAGCCTAATTCTTATTAGTGGACTCTATACTTTACCCATATTCAAAATTTAATATGGTATCAGAGCAGATTTGGTTCGGATTATTAATTTCTCGGTTATCCGTCTGGATGTCCAGTCTCAGCGGCCCGGTCCGGTTACTACTGTGCATATTTCAAGTGACAACTAGATGTCCAGCCTCAGTTGCATTTGAGGGAAAGTGTTAAAGTGTCTCATATTGCCTAGACATGAAAATGTTAAAGGGTTTATAAATGGTAAGGATCGACTATCCAAACAACTAGTTCTAGTTATTTGGACAATAGTTGACTCAAGCTCAATTTTTATTAGTGGACTCTACACTTTGCCCATATTTAAAAATTCAATAATATAAAACAAAAAATTGAATGATTCCTATTTTTTAAGATTGAATTGATTAAAATTTTCTTTTATTTATGATGTCAATTAGTGTGAATATTGTAGTGTATGAGACTACTAGTATATGATATCAAGAAGAGTGAATCTTCTCTTTATATAGGACTAGAGTAAATAAATAATTCTACGTCTTTCCCTCAAAAAAAAAAATAATTCTACGTCTATTCGTTCAAAGATTCTAGATTCTTTATTTTTTAAGAAATATTCGTCATGCAAGACTTTTCAACTCCTTGCGTGAACTTTCCGGATGAGAAATTTGCAGTTCGTGAAGAATTCTTTGGTGATGTAACTCGTCTTGTTTATATTTTATGAATTCTGAAAAAGAAAATTCAAACTCAATTATTAAAAGATTTAGTCAAATAAAATATTGAATATATTGTTACTACGTAGTGGGAGCCAGTGGCAGATCTACAATGAGGACAAGTGGGGGCACTTGCCCCCACTCTCTCCGATAAATTCCTATAAAAAAGTTATTATTTTAAGTTTTGTCTCTATAAAAAAAATAAAATTTTACTCCTATTTAAATTTTGCCCCTGTTTAAAAAAATTCTGAATTCACCCCTGGGAGCTTTATTACATAGTCCGGATCTACATGAAAGGATTAAAAACGAAGATAATGCGAAATACTTGAATTTCGGTTTCATCTCTATTTTCGATGCCGATTCTGAACTCCAAACGTCTCCGAATCTTCCGGAACCTTTTGTAAGAAGTGCTCATCAAATCACGGATAAGGCCTTTCTACAGTTTCTCAAGTTCCAAGCTTCCTTAACAAGTTTCGAAATCCTGATGCTCGTGAACGTTCTCTGAGTAACTACAAGAGACCTTAACTTTTATTTAGCTTCCATATCAGGCTTTCCTATCACAAGGCCGATATGAACCCGGTCCACACTAATCGAGACCTATTTTTTACCTGAACTTAGACCCATTAATTTGGATCATTTATTGGGCCACTTTATTATCTTTATCTGGATCAAATGGCGTAACTTAACCGATAATTTATTTAAAAACTAAATTGCAATTAATGTTAGTCCAACTTTATGAGACATGGACAAAATCGTCCTTGAGAACAAAAATGTCTTACAATCTCCCCTTTGAATTATAATTAATTACAGTAGACTCTAGTTTTAAAACAATTTTAAAACCTGGTGAAGCCATGCTACTGTATAGTCAATAAAGTTTTGAAAACAAAACATTTGATCCAAAAATAACGAAAGTCCATCATTTTGTCCCGCAAGACTTTCAGTACTGAAAAGCATAAGATGCATGTGTCTAGTATAAAGGAATATACACCATATGGAAAGAAAGGAATCGCCAATGAGCTACAGATATAAAGGAGGAAAAATACAAGCTGGCATATACATTGTTAATCTTATCCGAGCTCATTTATATGCCAAGAATGTCTATCAATCACTCTATGAATATGCAGAGAATTTGGTGCTTATAGGTACATCTCAGTTACTTCAAGGAGATTCATGTTCCATATTCTAGTCAAATAGTTCATATCATTGTAAATATTTGTACTCTCTCCTCACGAGAGATGGCGTAAGCCAAGAACACTTGTAATTTTTTTATTTAGATTAATCTATAGATAATCTATCTTTTAATTTTAAAAAAACTTTCTATAATTTCCCGGACCTGTTCATCTAATTTTACGAATGTTTTGATACATAAACTACATTTTAAGTACTTGTTTTACCCGATCAAGAAAATCTTGATTTGTGTGTCAATGCTCCTTCTTTTAATAAATTATCTTCTTGCAAATTCCCCTCTACGTGGTGGTTTGAGAAATGAAAGACACAGATTCCAAAGTTGAGCACATACAAGTCGCTATTTTGAGGAGATATGATCATATGAGTATTGGTTTTGTTAGGATATATGTTATATATCTAAGTAATTAGTGTTGACATTATTTATTAATTAAAATATATAAGATATTAATTTGATAATGACTTGAATTCAAAAATTATATGGATAATTTTGTAGTTGTGATAGAATCCTATCTTAGATTGAAGTCTATTAGCATGTTGGTAACCCCCGTTTGGTTGTTGTCTCCTTCTCTGGGGACAGAGCACAGAACAATAAAATCTCGTCACCCCCAGCTGTTTGGTTCCTGTCTCGGACTTTTTATCATCTGTCCCCGGGAGATAGAGACAAGAATTTTTGTCCATCTCCAAACCGGAGGACAAGGGACATTTCGTCTCTGTCTCCAAAACAATAGGTCACGTGTTGTCGAAATTAGCCCCTGCCTCTCTCTCATTTGTGGTCTGTCCTCCGGCTCACCTGCCTCTCCCTCAACCGTCGAACTGTGGCCTCGTCCGTTCTCGACCCACAACCCCATCAGTCCTCTTTCTGTTGACCCACAACCAGCGCACATTGTCTCTCGCACACGGCCTTTCTTTCCCAACAACTTCGTCTCGAGATTTGTCTAGTTGCAATGGATGTGGATAGTCTTCTTCTTCTTTGTTCCTTGGCTTGGGTCGAAAAAAGATTATGTTTGTGGGATATGTCCGTCTTCTTCTCTGTTTCTTGGATGTGTCCGTCTTTGTTGATTCGTCAAATGTGATTGTTTGTGGGGTTTTTTTTATTGTATTGTGGAATAGTTTCCGATGCTTGCAAATCAATAGGATTCGACAGTAATGGTTGATTTAAACAGATCGACAATTTTTTTTATTATAGATTCATCTGGTGGTTTTCTTTTCAAGCTTTTAACCTTTGTCTTTGTGAGTATTTAGGTTAGCTGTATTCAATTGAGATCAGTGAGAGGTTGCTCAAGCTCCAAAAAGACACTTCAGTTCCAATAAATAGGAAATTCAATTTTTCTGAGCTTCCTCTGCATTATGCTATCATGTATGTGAGAGTGTTTGGCAACATTGGGTTATGGTATCATGAATGTGATTGTGTTTGGGAACTTTGCAGTATGGCTTGTGTTTGTGGATTCATATTTAGCAGTATTTTCCTATATTGAATGTAATCTGAATTGTCTCATGTCCTATATTGAAGGAAATAGTTTCTAAATTACTATTTTTAGAAACAAAAGTTACTTCTGTGATGACCAAAACCTACTCCAAGAACAGATTAGCTAACCGAAATACAGAGTGCATTACAGTAAATTGAGATGAGTAGAACCTTTAGATTGCCATTGCCTTCTTTGTGTATCAACAAGTTTAAAGATTCAATAATTTCACAACTGCCCATATGAGAATTGAACTAGAAAATCTGCAGAAAATTTAGGAGTGCATCCATTTTCCCTCAAACCTGGATTAAAATGGATAAAACTATGTCTTATACTAATAGAATTGAGCATATTAAAAGTGGAAAAGATAATTTAGAAAACCTAAAAAAATGGTAACTTGTGAAATCTACGAAAAAACAAAAATAGTGGGGTCCTACAAATAAATCCATAAGCACCTAATCATTCCAAATGTGGCAAAAGAATCATGCAGAGCACACTGTAATTAAGCATCATATCTGTAGACAATTGCTAACAAACTCCCAAAAGTCTTGAAGAGCAAAGAAGCTTTACTCGTACGATTCAAGCTTTATGAAGGTTATATGGCTTTTTATTATTTCTTTTTAGTTTTTGTAATCATTCATCTAAGGGAAAAGATCCATTATGAGCTCTGAACGAATAAATGGTTTTAAAACGAAGGTATGACATTTTTTGTGTTCATTATAAAGTTGTTGATTGTTCCCAACTTGTTTAACACTTGGCAGACTAAATCTTTTCCTAAACTAACAGAAGAAACGGAACAATTATCATTCTATAGATGGATATCCAAAATCAGTATTTAGAGCCATATACTAAAGAATTATTTTACACTTTAGATTAAGATTATGATGCAATTCTAGTAAATTCTCCGATTTCTACATTTGTTGTTCTTTGTTGGTGCTACTATATAGAATTATGTTTCATGGTAAGTCATTGGGAATTTATTAATACTTGACTCTGTAATCCTTGCATTAATCTGTACATGTTTTTAGATCAAGTTTTTTTCATAGGCTTGTTTACCACAACTGCATTTCTTTTTGTGTTGTATCAAAGTCCAATACCTATCTTGCCACCTATCTTTTTGTTTGAGATTGGAGAGGAAGTTCCATGCTTTACATTAGAATGAGATAAATATGTTGCAAGGTAGTTGAACAAAGTTTTAATTTATTGCTTATCCCTTTTTATCATGGGAACATGTTATAATGGTAGTGTTAACACAAGGTGGGGATGAAGCAATATTCTGATCCTTGAATTGTGCGTGATAACTATAAATAAATAGTTTACAGGAGAGTAATGTTATTGATCAGCTCACTTCTTTGTTTATTAAATGTACAATAGTTGAAGCTCTATCTTTTAATCTTAAGCAATCATCATTAAATACTATAGGACCAGGAGTTCACCTTGATATTAATGGGAACTCTATACTGGCTTTGACACAAAGGTCTTTATATTCAAACTTTCAAATAGACAAT
>JANZLX010157785.1:0-15213 GCA_025531955.1 Erythroxylum orinocense
ATTTGCTTGCACTTCCTTCTAGAGAATTGTTCCTCATTGTCTTAATTTTCTAATGACATCCAAAATCATTCAATTTGATTCCATAGTCTAAGAGTTATACTCCAAACATTTCAGACTATTCTTATACTAAAACATTTTCCTATGCTTGACTTCCATCCAAACATTGGTACTCTTAGAGACTTAATTAGAACTTAATTACTTCATACAACTTGTAGCCTTATCTCTCTAGTTTAATCCAAATAAAAAATCATCTCATTTGGATAACTAGGGATCAAGTTATGGCTAAAACATCGGAGCATACTCAATGAACATATACATTTTCCAGCTTTTAACTTCCAACATTTCACATATAATCCATCTTGTATCTAAACCATATTTTCCATTTGAATTAAATTTTCATGAATTCCTCCTTTCTTTACACATGAATAATTGCCAATAATTCACTTAACAGTGAATAATGAGTATTCTCCCATAAATTCATATACTATTTTTTACTATGTATTTAACCATCCATAAGATAAGATGATGAATGTGTATTTGCTATCTATAAGATATGATTAATATTTGTAATATTATTTCCTAATGACAACAGTGAATAATATAAAAATGAAAACATTTAATTTTCTTAACTTACTTACATATATTAAATCTTACTTAAATGATTAATCATATCTTAAATACTTTTTATATACAAACAATAATTAGTAAATTGTATGTTTTATAAAAATTAATTAAAAATTAACAAATTAACAAATTTTTATCTTATTTTTATGATTATTAAAATAACAAATAATATGACATTCTCTTGAATTTTATACAATTCACAATGCCTGAGCGTTCTTCCATAATTCATACACATTATTTTGATCTCATTTCATCATGAATTGACAATGTCTAAATGTACAATTTACACAACCAATTCCAACTTCCAAGCCCAAATTATCCAATGCATATTTTATAAACAATTAATAATACACCCATGACATAATTGAAACGTAATGAAATTACAATTAAGAGTAAAAACAAACAACCTAAAACATACAAAATATGAAAAAAGTGCAATCAAGTTAATGATTAATGCAGAACGAGCCATGAGTCAGTTCAATTCAACCAGATATAGATAACTCTGGATTAATTTTGCACCGTAGAATGACTAACTGAAGTCATTGGACACACGGATGATGTGTAGGGAGCAAAGGCCAATGAGTAGCAACGGTGGAGAGTAGCAATTTCGAGCAGTCCTAGCGACAACAAGCGGTGGGTGTGTATGGGATACTATGTAACATCCCTTCCCCGTATTAAGGGTTAGAATTTATATTTCAATAATGGAGAGAATAACAAAGTGAGAGTTAGAAAAATTTGCATTCCATGCTCAGCAAAATGTTAGCATACATGCATGTGAATTTGAATCTTTGTGCACATGAAAATAATTATACATGCACTCATTGACATTCCGGGTATATTGAATAGTAATGGAATAGATTGATAATTGTGGTTATAGTGAATGAGTAAAATGAAATGGAGTAGAAAGACTAGAAATAAAAATTTAAGTGTTGGATTTAGTGAAGGAAAATACGTTGGAGAAGTTTACTGAGAATATATAGTATAGAATTTTTGGATAATGGAGTAGAAAGTTATGGTCCTTATAAGGGGAGATGCTTAGGAGCATAGATGCATCATCTGTAAAGATGTATCGTCTGTGAGATGTCATATCGTCTATGAAGATGTATAGTCTATAAAAACGTATCGTCTGTGATGATGTCATATCTTCTGTGATGACATCATATTGTCTTAAGATGATATCGTCTGTAGAGATGTATCGTCTGCAGAGACGTATCATCTGTGATGACGTCATATCGTCTGTCATGACGTCATATCATCTTAAGTTAGCTCTGTTTCGTCTTAAGAGTTGCATCGTCTTAAGTTGACTTTGCTTTGTCTTAAGCTGACTTTGCTTTGTATTAAGAGTTGCATCGTCTTAAGTTGACTTTGTTTCATCTTAAGTTGACTATACTTCGTCTTAAGAGTTATATCATCTTAAGTTGACCTTACTTCATCTTAAGTTGACTTTGTTTCGTCTACTCTTTGCTTCATCTGCTCTTTGCTTCGTCTACTTTTCGATTTGTTTATTTTTTTTGCTTCATTTGCTTTATGCTTCGTCTGTTTTTCTCAATTCGTCTCACCCTTCGTCTTAGGTTGACTTTTTGCTTCTTCTATGTTTGACCTTCTGCCTCTTCTTATGTTACCGAAACTTCTTCTGTGCACTATCGTCTAGTCCATTTTTGACCCTACAGATGATACAATTTGTCTTCAAGGTCTTCATAAAGGTTGTAGATCTTGAAGTCCCCTTTGTAACCATCTAAAGAACTACTTGATCTGATATCTCTAGAGAGAGTTATGCTAATTATAAAACAACTTCTGTGTACTGTTCATTTTGTATCGTCTGGTCCGAATTTGACTCTCTAGACGATAGAATTTGCCTTCAAGGTCTTCATAAAAGTTATAGACCTATAAGTCCTCTTTCAAACATGCAATACCTATATCGAAAGTTATGCTAGTTGCCCCAAAAGAAAAAGGGTCAATTTGGTTGGGGATAGAATATGCAAATTTGACCCAAAATGTTGTGTTTATGGAAAAATCTAAAAAAGATTTATTGGGTTACAACTTGTGACTGCAATGGTATCATTGAGCTTTAAACTTGAGTATAAATTATACTTAAGTAAGTCTTAATAAAGGGAAGTGGATGAGTGGCTAAGAAATGGACAGGTGTCCTAAGTTTAAAGTTGAGTTTTAATAACTTTGAAAGACAAGTTACTGTACCTGCCTTCTTTTCTTTCTCTTGAAGTTTCTTTCTCTAGAGTTCCTCCAACATAGAGTTTTTCATCAAATATTCAGCAAAGTTAAATCTTGCTTTTCTCTGTTTGTCATCACTTCCATTTTAATATTTCTTTCTTCTATTCCAAGAAAAACTGAACCTCCCTGTCAACTTTCAAGTTGATGTACGTAGGTGCATGAGGGATTACGGTTACGTAATTTTGCAGATATTGGAGCTTCAAACAAGTAAGCTTGTTATGATTACATATTTTTTTATATGAAATGAAGCATGCATCGTTAGTTCACTGCTAAATGGTTAAGAACAGTGATATTCTTATTTTTTAGAAAAATATTGAGGAGATTTAGTATGTTGTACATGGTGATTTTCTTTGGATTTGATGACTGGAATGTTATGGGATAGTGTTAAACCAGCTTTTGGAGTTGAATGAAAATGTGTAATGATGTGAAAGAACGACTAAAGTGATAGTTAGTGGAATAAATGAAGAAAATACAAAAGTTAGAAATGTAGAAAAATTGAAAGTGAAGAACTGCAGAAAATGTGATGAAATGCGTTAAGTGTTCTGGTTTTTGGATGATCATGAAAAATGATAGATTTTTTATTTGGTTGTGATTTAAAGAATTGATGAGTGATTAAGTTATGAAATGAGAATGAGCATAAGATATGAAGTTTGTTACAGTACCCGGGATTGTCATTGAGCATGCATTGTATATAGTCCATTTATATATTTTTGCATAAATAAATGCTTATAAGTTTGCAATTATTAACGAGTGTGCAATGTGTGACTTGCATAAATGGGTTGTGCATGTTAAGTGTTTGCATTCGGGCATTTCCAGAATTTGGAAGCAAATGCTAATCTGGAGCGTATTGTGAGTAGACCGAGATGGTCTCACTTCATTGTTTGCTTTGTTTGAATTTTTTATTAATTGACTACTGGATGATGTTATGAATGTGAATGATTGTATTGATTTTCAGAAAGAAGGTCTGATGATTATGATGATTGATTTGGATATTGAATTTCTATTTGTATGTGAATGAGATGAACTAAGTTTACATAACTTGATGAGAAATGTGTTTTGAATGAGCATTTATATGAAAGTGAAAATGTGATTCTCAACATAATGTTGAATGCCGGACTACGGTCCAATAATATGTGAATATGATTGAATGGGATCATGCAAATGTGATTGATGCATTTCATTTCATGACTGCATAAAACATAATAGTTGTTGTGACCAGAGTAGCCACCGATTAGAGTTTATAGCTCAACGAGTGAAAATGAGCTTCAAGTTCAAAAGTGAATCAAAGCCTCAGGCTCAACGTTTAATGAGCCCTGTATCACTAAGCGGATAAGAGATAATTATCAATGAGCCCTATATGGGACAGTTTAGGCACTCAGTCACAACTAAGTAAGAAATGGAAAGTGAGTTTCATATGCTCTGCATATGCATAATATGAGTGATTAAATTGTATTGAATGTGAAGTGTGAAATGTGTAATGATGTGAATTATATGTTATGTGATTTGGTGAGTCATTAATGATGATCACTCATTAAGTTTGCAAAACTCACCCAAAATTTATAAATCTTTTTAGGATCAGAAGAATACCCTGTTAGGCCAATGAGAGTATATCTACAGCATTTAAGTGAAGGATTTAGGTCGGGATCTGTTCACATCTGCATTGCATTCCTTTATTTTGTATTGAATTGTATATTCCGCAACTTTTTGTATAAATTTGTATTTCGAAACGACTAAAGTGTTTTGTATTTTTTGAGAGGGCCCAAATGGCTATTGAAAATTTTGTTGATTGAAAATGTTTATGAATGAAAGTGGGCCCGAATTGATTATGGATTTTCACATATTATATTTGTGGTTTAAAAAAAAATTATACCAATTTTTGAATGATTGAGTGTTCTAACACGTCGTCCTCTTAGGGCACAGACTCGTATATCACCCATAAATGTTGGGTACGTGTCTTGTAGGAGTGGGGTGATAAATAAAGTCTAGCTCTAATGCTCACTGAAATTTTGAAATGGTTAACATGTCGATGGCAGGGGTATGGAGTCTAAATCTAATGTCTTAATAAAATTTAACTTCAAAATAACAAGGATGTCGAGTCTAACTTTAATTAATTCAAAAAATCTTGAATGTTTGACCTGATGATAATGTGTGGAGTCTAGCTTCAATTCCTTAATGAAAATTTGAAAAGTTTAACATATAGGTGGCAGGTGTATGGCGTCTAAATTTTGTGTCTTAAATTTAAATTCAAGATAACAAAGGTGTGGAGTCTAACTCTAATGTCTTAATAAAATTTTGAAATGTTTATCTTGATGATAATAGGGTATGGAGTCTAGCTCTAATGTCTTCACAAAATTTGAAAAGTTCAACCAAAAAATAGGAAGGAATTGGAATCTAACTCTAATTACTTTATCAGTCCTAAATGAAAGAAGAATATAAACTATAATACCAATTCCTTAATTTATTTTCATCGAGGTTTGAGCCTCATAACCATATGCGTAATAATTTGTTAATTATTTGATTTAATATAACTTTTATTTTTAAAACAAAAAGATGAAATGAATTATCCTAAGCTAATGTTTTTGGACTAGTAGGTTTTTATTTCGTGTTAGGGAGTTGAATTAGACTTCAGACTTTATAACTTAAAGGTTTTTGTTTTGATTTAAAGAGCTGAAATGTCTTCTCCTAAATCTAAATTTTTTGAACTTTTATGTCTTTTTTTGTTTTAAATCAAGGATTTCAAATGTTTTCTCTAGGACCTAAAGCTTTCATACCTATAAATTTTTGTTTTATTATGGGCACTTAGGATTCACTTAGATGATAAAACAAATGAGACATTTTATTGATAATTATGTAGTTGTGGATATGAGATTTTTGGAACTTATTCTGATGGTAATACTTCCTCAAATAGGTTTCGATCTAAATTCCAGACATCTTTGATCCATCAAGTCTATCAATTTTATAGCTTTCAAGCTTGATAATATCTTTGATATGGTATGACCTCGACTAATTTACAAATAACTTCTTGAGAATGTCTCCTCCGTGAGAACTTTAATTTTCATATGATTAAGTCCTCGTAATAGAGGTGTTGAATTTTTATCTTGTAAATGTTTAGTTATCAAACCATTTTTTGGTATGTTTTATTTCCCATACTTGTGACATCCCTACTATTAGTCTAAAATTTGTCATTTTTAGTCTAAAGGTTCTGCATTTATACCTTTAAACTTGGTAATTCAATTCTATAGGAATTAAAGGTTTGATAAAAATGCTAGGCTAAATTATATATTTCTGATAGGTGCTTTAGTGTTATTTGATATGCCATAATATATTATAAATCTCTTCAACCCAAGTCCTTTTGCATCTTTAATTTTGGCTTATAGGCCTTACAATATTGTCCTATTCATGACTTATGATAGTCTATTGGCCTATGGGTATTTAATGAATGTGAAGTATGTTTAATTCCTAGTTATTAGACAAAGTCCCTAAAGACCCTACTATCAAATTGGATCCTATTGTTTATGATTACTACAGAAGGGACTTTGTACCTTCTTATAATGTTTCTCCTCAGGAAGCTTTTGATTACCTTATTTGTTACACTAGATAGGGGTTTAACATTTAACCACCCTATCAAATAATCAACTGCAATAAGAAGGAATTTGATTGCCTCATTGTAAGAGGAAATGGTTTAAGGATTTTCACTTTTTGTTAAGTGAAAGGGATAACACTTGATTGTACAATATAGTCAATGATATTTGAACAGTGTATACCTTTGGCACATCTTATATCTTCTAATTAACTCTCAGGCATCACTTATAAATTATAAGCCATAAATTTCCATGCCTTAAAGATTTATAAGCCAATGGTTATCCTCCCTAACGAGTTCCATATACTCCTTTATAAAATTCCTTATATATGTGCTTTAGATATATATTTTAGATACAGTAAAGTGAGGGACCTTCAGTTTAATTTCCTATTTATGACTAAATATCTCAAAGCCTCAATTATAAGCTCTTTTTTAAACCTTTTTTCCCTCTAATATCTTTTCTTTTTAGAAGTAATTTTAAATTCAATATGTCCAATTTATCTCATTTCTCTCTATAGAAGCCACCTAGCTAACCTATGTTATTATAGGCTTGATTTGTTCCTTTTAAAATATCCCTCTAGGGCCTATAACATTATTAGCTCCTATTTTAGAAAAATGTTTCCCTTTGTGATTTGTTTCCTTGGTATTAGCTTGACGTTTGCCTTTATATATTCCTTTATATGTCTTTTCTTATATTTATCTAACTTTTCGTTTACCTCATAAGTGTCATTAAGTTGGTTAACCATAAGTTATAGGTCTAACTTAACGATTATGAGCTTGGTTTGGATGTTACAAAACATTTACATCTTAAAAAATAGGATCTTATAGTTTACCGTATTACTAGACATTTTGAACAGGTGCCACTTTATGTATTACATGTTTATTCCCTTTTATCCCTTTTAAATATATTCCTACCCACTGCCTTTATTCATTATCTACATCATTAACAGACATTACCCATATTAATTATTCAATATTGGGTATATTCTTGCCAATAATTTTTTCTTTCGTTTATAAGGGTGTTGGCATCTTAAGCACAAAATCCATTATAATTTGTAACTTTAAGGAATTTAATAAGATGTATCTAATGTCAAACTCCTAAAGCTTGATTGGCCATTTACTAAGTCTTCTTAAAATGTTTAGTTTGAAAGGCACTTGCCTTAATGGAAGGTTTATACATACATTGATTGTATAAGTTTGTAAGTATGACCTATCTTTCTTATAATATTCAGTAGCACATATGTCATTTTTTCCAACATTTAGTAGTTTTGTTCTAAGATTTGCAACATCTTAATCATATAGTATATTAGCCTTTGGGTGTTCTTTTCTTCCTTAATAAGGAAAAAATTGAGGGGAACTTTTATTATTTAAAGGTACAACATATATCCAAGGTCATATATGCAAGGTATGATGTTGATAGAATTAGTGGACTCTTTAAATATTCCTTTGGTTGATCAAAGGCTTGTTGAAATTTCTGGTCCATTCAAACTCTTTGGGGTAGTGGTTGATATATATTGGGACAAACATTAATAAACTTGTTACCTTGTGTTGGAGTTATGTAAATATAGTACCCTGGAAAGCAAGTGTATTTACATATAACTTAATCTTCTTCCAGTTACTTTTGTAATGAAAATATTTATTATTAATAAAATAAAAGAATTTGGTTTTATTTGTCTGAGCATTATATAACTAGTCATAAAGTACCAAGATTCTTTTGTAAGTAATATACATATATATGGAAATGTATGGGAAACATGTATATTATTAGAATCTAAATTAGTTGATTCACAGTTGAATAATTAAGTTGGTCGCTTGATTATGGTTTAGACTATAGTGTTGCAATTTATCTCCGTGTAAGTAAAGGAGTTTATTTCAAGTGAATGATGAGTTTCATATCATGATAGTAGTTGACTATTGATAATGGCACTATTAAATGAATCTGGAATCACGTATGTTTTCAAAGATTAAAGTAGGCCGTTTCTTTAATCTTAAAACAACACTTTAGCATTCTTTTATTGCGAACCATAATCTTGATGAGTGGTGAACTCATATGTGTTTCATTATAATTCTTGATATGATTACAATGGATTTTACAGAGTATTAATCTAGTGTCTGCATGTTGGAATTGTTAATTGAAACATGTATCAGGGAGCATTCACTCAACTAAAGAGTTTATAGTGATATTATCACTTTTAGATGTTTTACGGAGATTAGTGATTAAACTGGCGCTAGTAGTTTGATGGACTAGCTACCCATCAAGTCTTAACACCAATATGAGATTTTGTGTGTTAATCACCATATAGGGTAAAACGGGAGATCTAGAAGGAAAAACTAATTAAGGGCAAAATAGTAATTTTACCTTTTATTGTGCAGATGGCTATAATATGGTTCATAATAGAGTTTGCAATTGGATAACTTATTTGAAACATGCGTTCTCATAATATTTAGTAATTCAAGAGTTTAGCTAATTGTCTTTAGTGGAATGAAATTTGGTTAATAAGCTGGAATTAATTCTAATGAGATTAAATTAATTATGGGCTTATTGGAGCTTGAATTATATAAGTCTAATTAGATTCCTCACTTGGCTTTTAGGAAAGATTGTCAAGAAAAGTAAGAAAAATAAATAAAGGTTACCAGAAATAAGAAAGAAGAAAGGACCGAATTAGATTTGGAATAATAAGACCAGAATAATTTAATTAAGAGTTAATTAAATTGGGTTTTAAGCCTATGATTAAATGATGGGATTACTCTAATTAAATGTTAATTAGAAGCCCAAAGTCAACATTTAATATTGGGTTGGATTTTGGTTTGATTTAATTAATCAGATTATTTAAATTAAAACAAGATTTGTAAACAAAAAAAAGGAGGGCAAAAATCGAAACTACAATGATTTAGTTTTCGGTTTTATAGCTAAATGGACAGCTGCACATTTAGCATTGAATTGCTAAATATAAGATGGGTTTTTATCATGCTTCATCATCATTAAATGGTTTAATGGTATCCTCATTAAATGATTTAATGGTCTTATAATTGAATGGTTGAATGGTTGTCATTTAATGTTGGTATGTAGAAAAACATATCAACCTTTTAGCATTCTTTTGATTAAAGAAGGAGTACGTGCATTTGTTGCTCTTTCTCCCTTCTTTCATCTTGCAACCAAAAATAAGAGTATCATTTTTTTTGTCTTTTCATTTAGCCATATTAAACAAATGTGAATGTCTCATTTATGGCTCTCTCTTTCATTTTTGATTAAAGGAAAGAAGTGGTGCAAAAGTGGCCTCTCCTTCTTCCTTTACGAAAATTGGTAACGAGAAGAGTCTCATTTTAGTTCTTTGAACAACTAAGGAAAACCTCTACAATATTTCTTCTCCTTTCCCACCAAAGGATCTTATTAACCAAGTTGTCCAAGGAGAACAAGTGGTAGATCGGATTAGTTAAGGATACAATAGCGAGGAGAGGATACAATAGCGTGGAGAGGATACAATAACGAGGAGTCAAAGCTATAGCAAAGGATTCGGTAAACATTTTGATCTCGTTCTTACGCTATTTTTTTTCTAATATCGTATCATGTATGGATTAAACATGTTAATTTGGTTATTATGCTTCCGCTGCGTTTTGATTTCAGAAAAAGTTTTTGAAACCTACCGTTTAACCAAATCTAGTATGCTTTTGTTTTTGATCTAACAAATGTCACTTAGAAGGATCGGGATGGATCGGGAAGACAATAGCAATAGCAGCCCTTCTTTTTCCCTCTTCCCTTCTCCTCATCTTCTCCTTCCTTGTATCTTTCCCAATGTAGCAAATGGAGGCATACAAAAAATTAGGTTCTCCCCCTCTCTCTGCAGTCTTTTCTAATTAGGGTAAAAACTAGGTTTTACTCAGGCATAAAAAATATGAAATATCCTTCCAAAAGTTAAGTTTAGAATTTGGTTCGCATCTACTTTCGTGTAGGCCACAATCGTGGCCAATTGAAGTGGGCCATTATTGTGCCCTAATGATGGACCTTTTTCATGATCGTGGCTCTAGGTCATCTATCAAGCTTCCTTCGAATCTCCTCCGTTCTTCGATATCTAATCTCAAACACTAACAAATATATCAAGGCACCTCAAATACATAAAATTAAAGGTCAATAGCATGCTCTAACCCACATAACAGTCAAAACAAAATTATCTAACCAACTACAACAGTTCTAAACCTAAACATGCATGAATCAATTAATTAACAACTAAAAACATACTAACATGTCTATTACAACATCATGCAACCTACAACTATCAACATCCCCACACTTGCACTTTTGCTTTTCCTCAAGCAAAAATAAAACAATCAAAACACAAACACATAAAACAACAACAACACACACATATGCAATAATGGTATAATAGTGTGGACCGTTGCAAAATAAATTTAACTTCAAACACAATCCTTCAAGTTGTTCTAACGTATTAGCTTATGAAATATATGTCTAGGCACTTCGAACTAAATATACAAACTAATCAAGACCTTAATGTCAAATTCATTCACCCTTATCACTTGCACACATATTGATAATTATTTGGTCAATCAAAATTGTAACTATCCCTATGTAGCTTTTCATAAAAAATCCAAGCTATTCACTAAGATCGGTAGGATTTATTAACTAATGCATTATTTTTGTTACTTTTAATTAACATGAACCTAGCCTTTTGACACAAAGGCAAACATTTTTTATGAATGTTCCTCGGTTACTCAGTTAGAAAACATTCTTAACTAGCTACTAGCTCTATTCATAATCCAAGTTGTTTCAAAAAGGGCCAGGGGAATAGTTTTTTATTAAATTTTTTTTACCTAGCACATTTCTTTAGATAATCATTCTCGTGAATAAATACTAACAACACTACTTATTTCATTCACCTAAAACTATAAATGAATGTGTCAAATTCCTAGGGTGAACGAATTAACATCATATCCTAATTAAAATGCATATGTAACCAAAGCAACCTAGGACACTAATTTCACAGGCTAATAAATCTTAGCAACCTAAAAGACTATGCTCAAAGCCAAACCAATCCCTATTAAGTCCTAGCCATTAACACATTCACACCAGCCATATCATGCAAACCTAAATAAAACTAACATATAATATGCAAAATTCAAACTCAAAATAAAATATATAATGCATATAACGCAACCCTCCCCATACTTAGACAACACATTATCCTCAATATAAGAAGAACAAATAACATACAAGGTAGGAATCAAATTAAAATAATATAAAACCATAAGAACACAATAAAGAAATAAATGGAAAGATAAAGGTTAGAGCATAAGAACCCCTTATGGCGATAGAGGATGTGATGGCGATGGTATCAGAGCTGGAATCTCCATGCCTTGAGTAGCGAAGTATTTGTGAATGCTTCAGATGTCTCGGCATTGTTTCCATTGCTCCTTCGCGATATCCTTCAACACCTTGGCATTATTTGCATTAGTTTTTAAGTGTTTAAAATGGCTTCCATTACCTTCTCCCATCTAACCGTCTCTTCATCTCCTGACTCTTCGTTAGTTGATTCCTCCTCTACTTGCAGTGTTGCCAAGCTCGAACTGGCCTGTCCCACCCTAGTCTTAACATGAGATTTTACGCTAATGTCTCGAAGTTCCATATTGTGGGACTTCAAATCTCAGTTGTTTTCTGATGATGAGTATTAAGAAACTCAAGAACATGTATAGTTAGTCCATCATAGTTGCCAACATAATACTCTATAATAGCTATAACTAAATACCTCATGCCCAGATTATTGCTTCATTTTTTCATAGTAGTAATAATAGCATTAAAGATGTGGGTGGAAGTGCAAACTTGGATGCTATGATCTATGCACCGTAATAGGAAAAGTTCCTTGACCGAATAGTTGTTGGTTTTGGTTTTATCAAACACTATTTGACATATAAAATTGTGTAATAGTAAGTGCTCGGGACTAAAAATTCTGTTGATGCGGGAATTTTTTTAGTCAAAATTCTCTAACCCAATCAGTTCAATCCAATAGCGTATGGAATGGAAGTCATTATGCTGGGCTACTATAGTCCATCTAGGGAATCCACTAATTTCACATAATATCTCGTAGTTCAACTCATACAGTTGAACCTACAATCAAAACCATAGATCCTTAGGGTCACTAAGCTCATATCGTTCTCTACAGTTCGATTCCTTTATCCAGCCCTGACACTTGAACCTTGCCCTTCAATTGATTGCGCTTGACCGTTTTCTTAATTCTTGGTCCTATTGGAATAATAGGAATGAGAAATTTAGAGAGAGATAAAGACTTTAAGGATGGTTGTAGAGAGAAGTCAGAGGGAATTGGCTTCTTGAGTTTAGAGAGAGTTAGAGAATGAGATGTGTAGGAAAAATGAGGGTGCCTGTAAATATATAAGCTGGGGGGTAGGAGGGGTAAAATTAGGAGAAAATTACATGAAATTCACACGATCATGGCCCATTAGGCCACGATCATAACCTAATGGGCCATGATTGTGGCCCTGGAAATTTCTACATTCCTCTCAATTTTTATTTCTTTTCCTTATTTCACTCCCGCAGTCTTTCCATACCTTATAATTGCATCATCATCTCATTGTTTCCCTTACCAAACCATTCTCATCCATTATGAAAAAATAAAAGTAAGAATTCCTAAGTCTTACTTATGTTTGATCTCTTCCAGGTTTTTAACTCATTTCAAAAGCACATACAAATAGAATTGGAAACCTAATCTAATACAAAAGATGAACAAATAAAGATTGAAAATCATGGGTTGCCTCCTATGCAATGCTTTGTTTACTATGGCTGGCTCATCGTTCTTTGTTTGCTCATGGTGGTTCAAATGGTTCATGTGATACTCGAGCTACCAAACTATGCTTCTTACCACCTTCCTTTTTTGTTTTCTTCTTTTTTCGATCCTTTTTCTTGATTTTTGGTCGTTCTAATGAGACCTTACAAGTATATCTTTTTTCAATTTCTTCCTAAGATTCATTGCACTTTATAACATCCATAGATTTGATAGAACTGCTTTTAACAGTAGACACTTTAAATGACACCTTTTCATTTCCCACTCTCAGAGTCAATTCTCCCCCATCAACGTCTATGATCGACCAAGCGGTGGCTAAAAATGGTCTCCTTAGGATAATAGGTGTCTCCACATCCTATTCTATGTCTAAGATTACCAAATCTATGGGAAAAGTGAACTTATTGTCCCTAACCAAAACATCCTTGACTACACCTCTAGGATGATGGATTTATTTATCAACTATTTGAACATGCATCCTAGTGGGTGTTGTTTCACCTAATTCCATTTTCTTATGCAAGGTATAAGGCATCATACTTATACTATCACCTAGATCTTCAAATGGCTTATCCATTCTATGGCTTATCCATTCTAACACTACAAATAGTGCGTGGCATGTAAAAATCTCTCAGATCATCTCACTTTTGTGTTAATGTTATCACTTCAGTGGAGTTCTTTGTGCTTAGCAATTTGTTCTCCAACTTCCCTTTTATAGATTTTGCAATAGCGAGTTGCACTTTTAATTGCTCTATTATATCCAGAACTTCCTTCAATTCAGTTTTCTTTGATTTCCCCATTAACTGAATAGGGTATCGAATCAAAAGTTTATATTTATTGATTTCAGTCAGGATATATTTAACCTGCAGGGAACTTTCATTGGTCTTTTACCTGTCTTCTTTCCCATTTTCTTTAACTTGATTGGGCTTTTCTTTAGCAGCCTGGCTGAGTACCATTATCATTTTTTTTATTCATCTCGATGTTTTTAAGAAAGTTCCAGCACTTCATGTCAACAATGTGTCTACTAATTGACTTATTTGGGCTTCCAAATTGTGTATAGAGAAGGCATAGTTTTTTTTTACTTGTTCAAATTTTCCTTCTAACAACTTATGAGCATCATCCATACCCCAATCTTTTCTAAGATCTTATCTAACTTAGATTCCATAGAGTTTGGTTTCTCCTGTTGGAAGTTAGGTGGTTCTTGAGGTCGGAATTAACCTCCAGCATTGTTTGACCAAGACAAGTTTGGGTGATTTTTCCATCTAGGGTTATATATTTTTGATTAGGGGTTGTTCCACCTCGTAGACCAAATTACGCTCGCACATATTTAACTTGTTCCAATTTATGGTCTTTCATAAAAAAGCAATCAATGGTGTCATGGTTATCTTGTGCATACAACTCGCATCTTAGTCAAATAGCTTTCACATGACCTAAAGAAGAGGCTTTCATATTAATTGGCTTTCGGGTCAAATTATCAATCTTAGTTTTCATTTTAGTGATTGGGTCAATAGCTAAAACTCCCTTTTTCTCATAGAGGATCGTATGTTGTCTACTCTTATATATTGTATAAAGACAACTGTTACTAGCCATTTCCTCCAAAAACTCTTCCAGTTCATCTACCGTCTTCCCCATTAAAGATCCTCCTGATGTTGCATCAATGGTGCCTTTTATAAAAGGTTTGCAAAAGGAACTCCTTAAGTAGGATGTGGTGAGGGCACCTCCTTTGCAAATCTTTATACCTATCCCAAGCCTCAAAATGTGACTCCCCGTTACTTTGTAGAAAGTTTGTGATTTCCTTGATTATCTTTGTAATCTTCCTAAGGGGGTAGTACTTATCTAAGAACGCTCACACTAATTATTCCCAAGTTATAACATTCGCGGAACTTAATGACTGATACCTGTTGGAGTTATGTAAATATAGTGCCTTGGAAAGCAAGTGTATTTACATGTAACTTTATCTTCTTCAGTTACAGTTTT
>JANZLX010157886.1:0-15200 GCA_025531955.1 Erythroxylum orinocense
TTACACTTCATTTTCATATGATCATGTCAAATAAATGCACATTTGACTCTTTAAGAGTCTAGCATATCCATAAGCTTACATCTCAAGAATACTTGCTCGTTTGTATCATAATTCAATTTCAACACCTATTACTCAATTTCCTTGAATGGCATTACAATCATATAAACACTTTCATCTCTATTTTTTTTTTTGGTAAATCAGAAAAATCAATTAAATAGACAAAACATATATACAAGAAAGTTCTCAGACACTGCCACAAGAGGCACAACCAGCAAAACAGCAAGGCAAACCAAAATAAAACAAAAGGACATCGCAACAAGGAAGAAGTAACCCGAAACCCAAACAACAATAAGAAAACCAAGAAATATAGGCAAAGAAAGTCCAAGTTACAAGATCCCATGAAAGAACCTAGCCAAAACAAATCAACCAGTAGGAAGCAAGTCTAGGAGAGACTAACATAAAGAAACTGCAAAAACCTAGCACCAAAATTAGCCAAGATAAAATTGCCACAAATGATGACAGGAGCTGCACCCCCAAGGTAAGGCATATCACGCAAGAATAGTCCGAAGAAACCTCGAAAGCAGTGAGTGGTTGACCTACAACAGAAAAGGATAAATAGAAAAGAAATTACCTCCTCTCGGTGTATAGGCTGAGAAGTTCCCTAACGTGGGAGATTATTCCTGAGAGCAAACGCTCCGCAGCCAAGGCCTCATTCTTGAAAGTTCTGGTGTTACGTTCGGTCCAAAGGTAGTAGACAGTTGTAGAGAGTAGAAGAGGGAAGAGAGTGGTGATAGAAGCTCTAGAAGTAGGAACAGTAAGGAACCAGGAAAGAATAGTTGAAAGGGTGGGGGAATTGATGATGGGCAAGTTAAAATGGAGGAGGCAGTGGTCCCAGACAGCTTTAGAAAAAGGGCATTCAAAAAATAAATGATCAATGGATTCATTGGCTGAAATACACAAGGACCAATAGTTAGGAGTGTAGAGGAAGGTAAGCCTATCCCGAGTAGGGAGCTTCTGCAAGAAAGCAAGCCATAAGGTAAAGGAACAACGAGGTTTACTGTATTTGTACCAGACCAATTTATACCAAGGAACAACCGGAAAAGGAGTACGCAAGAATTGATAGGCTGACACATTGGTATAACACTTGGTAGGGCTAGCTAACCATTCCAGACAATCCGATAAGGAATTGTTAGGGTAATAGGATGAAGGAACGAGATGGCGAAGAAGGTCCAGGGATACCGCACTCCAGCTCCAGGTACCATTACAGATGACTTCGAAAACACGTGCTGTAAGTGGGAGCTCCGATCCATTAATCTCCCTCGGAGTGGACAAGGGCTGCAGAATGCCACTAGGGTGCCAAGGATCTTGCCAGAAAAGGGTAGACATACCATCGCCAATCCTAATTCTGAATTGAGAACCCAACTTATCCCGGACTATTAAAATCTTTCTCCAACTCCAAGAACTATTATAGGAAGGCTTAGCACTCCAAAAGTTATGCCTACACAAAATAATAGTATGAACCTACTTAACCCAAAGAGCTTCCTTATCTACAAACAGAAACCAAATCCTTTTGCCTAACAATACTTGATTCCAAGTAGTCAAGTGTTTCGCACCTAAACCTCCTTCCTTTTTAGGACGACAAATGTCACTCCACTTCACCTTAGCCTGAGAATTAGAATCTCCCTTTTCTGCCCACAAAAAATTTCTAGACTTAGCCTCGATGTCCTTAAGAATAGAAGAGGGAAGAATAAAATAAGAGGACCAGTAGACATGGAAGGTCGAGAGGACAGAGAAAACCAATTGAAGTTGACCCCGCGTAAGAAAGACTCTTATGAGTCCAATGATTGATCCTTTTATCTATTCTATCAATAAGAGAAGCACAATCCCTCCGAGAAAGACGACCAGTAATGAGAGGAACTCCAAGATACCTAAAGGGGAGAGAACCTTGCTGAAGGCCCGACACTAGATGCATCCTACGGCTCAAATGACTAATATCCGGGGATAAATAAAACTGACTTTTGGCAGTATTCATTTCCATTCCAGAATACATAGAGAAGGAATGTAAGGAATCAAGCAAAATTTGAGCTGAGAGCAAATCCCCATGACTGAACATTAAAAGATCATCCGCGAAAAGAAGATGGTTGAGCTTAAGGCCCTGACACCGCCAATGATATTGGAACTGAGGAGAATTGTCCGTAGTCAGTCTTAAATTCCTAGAAAACACTTCCATACAGATAATGAAAAGGAAAGGCGAAAGAGGATCACCCTAATGTAATCCAGATTAACCTTTGAAGAATTGAGTAGGAGAACCATTAACCAAAATGGAATAGGAGGGTGTAGTGATACATTCACTAACCCAACCAATGAACCTCCTCGGAAAACCTGCAGTTACAAGGGTATTAATCAGAAACTCCCAATGAATAGAGTCATAAGCCTTCTGAAGGTCCACTTTAAAAGCATAACGCTTGTGAGAATTAGATAGGTGATAGTTCTTGAAGATTTTTTGAGCTAAAAGAATATTATCCCCTATTCGCTGATTCTTGATAAAAGCACTCTGATTAGGGCTGATTATAAGAGGAAGGATATGGCTGAGCCTATTTGCCAAAATTTTAGCAATAACCTTGTAAAGCAGATTACAACAGGAAATTGGTCTAAAATCCTGGACAGTAGAAGGATGACCATTTTTAGGAATAAGAGTAATGAAAGTAGAGTTTAGCTCTTTTAGGAGCTTGCCATGAGTGAAAAATTTTTAAATAGCTGCAGTAACTTCTTCCCCGATAAGGGGCCAGGTTTTTCTATAGAAGTGTCCATTGAAACCATCAGGACCTGGAGCCTTATTAGGATTAAGGGACTGGAAGGCCTCTCGAATCTCTAGGGGGTAACTTCGGTAATAAGGGCTTGAGCAGGAGCATCCTCTAGGGGAGAAGGAAAGAGAGGAGGGACAAACTCCTTGGAGGAGTGGAGATTTTTCTTAGACCCTAGGGAGGATTTGAAATAATCAACAAAATGGGATTTGATTTCAGAAAGACTTACAACCCGTCTGCCAGGGCTCACCTCTAGAGAATGAATAGAGTTACGGTTCCTATGGGCAAGGAGAGAATTCTGGAAAAACTTAGTATTTCGATCACCTTCCTTGAGCCATTTAATTCCTGAGGATTGACGATAAAAAGATTCCTGATCCGCTAGCGCTCTATAGAGATCGCTAATAGCCTTGGACTCCCTAGCTAGAAGAGGAGAAGAACTATGGGAAACCCTCATAAGGTCCTGAATGGAATTCAAATTAGCTTGACAATTCTCAACTCTAGCGTTGATGTCCCCTATCTGACTCGAATTCAGAAATTTAAGCGCTTTTTTGACTATTTTAAGCTTCATAACAACCCGAAACATTGGAGTACCACTAACAGGGGAGGCCCAAGCTTCTGCTACTATATGGAGGAAAGAAGGCTGATCAGCTAAGAAGTTGAAGAAACGAAAGGGGGAAGCATGTTTGAGCTGGTTGCCAACCAACTTCACCACTAAAGGAGAGTGATCAGAGATTTGAGGGTTAGGAATGACACAATGGGATGAAGGGAACTTAATGCTCCAAGCAGAATTAATGAGGGGGGTCTGTCTAGCTTCCTGGCAATGAAGGAGTTTCCTAACTGCTTATTGGACCAAGTAAATCGGGAACCACTAGTATTTATGTCAAAGAGCCCATTTGAACTAACAAACTGCCTAAAATCAATTTGACCATTCACACCAGCCAGACTAGGGGGAGAGGATTCCTCGGGATGAAGAATAGCATTAAAGTCACCTGCTAGCATCCACGGAAGGGAACCAGCCGAATGAGCTACAGTTGAGAGAGCAGACCAAAGGTTCTGCCTATGGGTTGGATTATTAGCACCATAAACATAAGAGAGCAGGAATGGATCAGAGCTATTCCTTGGTTGGAGTTGCACATGAATAAACTGATCCGATTGACAGAGAACTGAGCACCCTAGAATTACTGGATTCCAGGCTATCAAAATCCGCACATTATGGGATTGATCTAAGTTGCTAAAGGTGCCCCATCTAGGAAATAAGGAAGAGCAGACACTTTGCAAAAACTTAGGGGAACGAATTCTAGTTTCAACTAAACATACAAAAGAAGCATAGGATTTTCTAAGTCACGCTCTAATAGCCAGTTGTTTATTGGGGTGGTTCAAACCCCTCACATTCCAAAAAACTAACTCCATATCACCAAACCAGCTAAGCCACAAACTAACTACTTCAACTTCTGCCTAGCTTTCCTAGTTCTACGAACTGAACAATCCCCCTCTGCCAAACCAACAGCCACAGAACTAGCAGTTCTCAATTCAGAAGAAGAAGAGGGAGGTATACCTGTTGGAAGCTCTGCCAGGATAGATGGCACCCCACTGTCACCTGCAGAAGGTTGGAGAGACTGATCAGTCGTATGCAAAGTCTGTGCTTGACTAGCCACATTGACCTCTGGAGGCTGCTGATCCTTAACACTGGACTGTTGGAGCAGTCCTACCACGGGATACTTCGGGAATTCCTCAGAAGGAGCAGAAGAGAGATCATCAGTAGGCCCTGGTAGTTCCCCTGCCTGATGAACTGGGTCCTCGGTGAATCCACAGAGAAAATCAGAAGAATGAACAAAAGGGACTCGCATGGGGGGAATGCATTGCAGGACTGACCACTTGGACCTCTGTTACCTGCTTAGTCTCAACGCTAACCTGTTGAAGAGAACCAGCCATTGAATTCTGCGGCATCTCATGAGAAGAAGTAGGAGCAGGAGTTGGTCGCCCTCATGGGCATCTGACCCAGAAACCTGACTCCGCTCGAGCTCCTGATGAAGGCCAGTGATAAATGTCCTACCCATGGGTGCCCAGACCTTTCGTTGCTCACTTGCTGGAGGCTTCCATTCATACTCGATAGAGATTACCTGAAAAGAGAGTTGCCCCTCCTCTCCATACGTGGCTAATTGGAAAGAGGACGGCCATTGCACCTGCAAATCCATTTCAACACACAATCTGGCGTAGCTAATCTTTATGAATTTTGTTGCCAACCTTCACCAACTTTGAACCTAGCTCTCTCATCTTTCAATTACTAATTCCACCATGTTGTCTTCTTCATTGCCTCAAGAAAACCTAAACCTTCCAACCTCCATGGTGATGTACGTGGGATGCATGGAAAATTAGGGCTTCTTGGTATTCTTGAAAAGTTTGAAGAATTGGAAGCTAAACCAAGTAAGTTGTGTTTTAAATAACATGGGTATGATTAAATGAAGCTAGAATGATGAGTAAATTAAGATTGGTGACTCGATTATGGTGGTTTATGTATGATGAACGTGAGTGATGAAAAGTTTATGTAAATGTCTTGTTTTTGTATATGTATGATGAGTAATAATTCATATATTGTTATAGATATGTTTTTGAGGTAAGAATGATCTTCATAAAAGGGTTAGAATGAGTGCAAAAAAATCAATGATGAATGGGAAAATGTATATGCTCTGTTTGTGGTTAACGATCAAATATATATCATGAATTGTTTATGAATGATATTGAGTTGAAATGGAGTTGAGAATGAAGAGTAATGAAGTAGAAAGGGCGATCTTTGTATAAGTTGTGTTAGGTGTAAAATATGAAAAATTGAAAGATGAGTGCTGGAAAATGTAGCAGTAGCATGTTCACTAACTATGCTTTTGTGAAAGTCTCCTTGTTTCGTTGTGGCTAACTTGCAGGATTTTATGAGGATTCCTCTAGGGAAAAGTTTGCCTTGGCTAACTCTTGGCTTCGCCGTGGCCAACTTTCCTGCGCAGCTTTGAAAATTGATGAATAGAGTATTTTCATTAAACATGCTTCAGTATTTTGGCGATATATTGATTTGTAGCTATCCAAACGAAATGATTCTTGATTTAGATTAAACTAGAGATATAGGGCTACAATTTTTCTAAAGTTGTAGAATTCCAAAATCTGACTTGAAGTTGAGCACAAAATACTGTTTCAGTTTAAGAACAATATGAATTATTTGGAGTATAACTTTTGAAGTACTGAACCAAATTGAATAATCTTGGTGTCATTAAAAACTTAAGACAATGGAGAACTTTTTCTAATAGCAAGTGTTGCCAAATTACTTCATTTTCATTGTCAGATTGATCATGTACAGTAGACCTGAAGGTATGTTTCAGGAAAAATCTGAATTGACGAAATGAGTTATGAATTTCGATTTAATGGTTTTATTGAGGTATAAACTATAAGTATAAATGATATTTATGTGAGTTTGGAATTATGAATGTTTACATGACGAGAATAATAGAGCAATACCCGGGATTGTCATGAATATGCATTATGCATATTTCATACACATACATGTGCATTAACAAACACTTATAATTGTGTAAAAGTGTGATATGTGTATATTGCTTCATACAGAGGAGCAATTGGAACGTCAACATCCAGACGTTGCTAGAACTTCGAGGCAATAGCTTCGGGAGCAATATGTGAGTAACCTAGATGATTTCACGCAATTAATTGTTTGATTTATAATATGTTTTGAATGATGATATGAATTTGATTTGATTATGTTGATGCCGGACAGTGAAGGTCCGAGACTTGATGTATGAATGTGATATTGATGTGCTACTTGTATGTGAATGTGACGAACTAAATTCTTCTTGACATGATTGATTGATTATGAGAGATGCATTCCATACATGAATGCATGATCAGATAATGATAATTGTGACTTGAGTAGCCACCGGAAATGAGCTTAAAGCTCCAAATGTGATTAAGTGCCAAAGGCTTACTATGTAAAATGAGCCCTGTATTCCCAACAAATAAGGGACAGTATAAATGAGCCCGGTATCTACAATGAATATGAGACAATTTAGGCACTCGGTCACAATAACGTAATAATTGAAAAAGAGTCACATGAGCATTTCGTATACATTTTAATAAGTATGTTTGATTGTTTGAAATGCAAAATTATCTTACTCTTAAGTGAGAATGTAATATGTGATAATTTATGCAAAATGCAAATATGTGAATTATATGTTATATGTGTGATGTATTGTATGAATTGAGTAAACCATCGATGATGGTTACCTCACTGAGTTCGCAAAACTTACTAAAATTGCAACGTTAATTTTTCAGGATCGAGAGACGACTTTAGCTACTAAGAGACGATACAAGAAGTACAGTCTTATACTTTTGGAGAAAAAGAAGAAATGACTTAAAGGTCGGTCAGCTGAGATTGGAAGATTAGATAGATCTTTTTGTGTATTTCCTCTTTCATGTAGTGTATTTTGTATTAGGATATGATGATGTATATGTATGGATGTTTGAATGATACATTGTATAAACGTTTGGTTTTATGAAATGAAAGGAAAATTTTAGTTTTAAAATATTGTGTTTTTCCTTATGATGTCTTATAAGAGAATAAAGAATGATGATGCCATGTTAAGTGAATGTTGTGATTGCTCTAACACGCCACTCTTACGGGATATGTATTCAGATGTCATTTAGGATGTCAGGTACATGTCTCACAAGAGTGGGGTGTTACAAAAATGGTGAACAAGAGACTTTGCCTTGGGCACGTCAAAGTTGTGAAACATGAAAAACGAGGTGTATTTGTGCTGTTGAAGGGAGTTCCAGCTTGTAAGCCACCATACTTACCCGCTGCAATATCTTGAAAGGGCTATAGTATCAGGTAGCTAATTTCTCATACTTCCATTTTGCTAGCGACCTCTGTTAATACGATTTTAATTTCAAGAAAACCCTGTCTCTCATGTCATATTCTTTATGACGTTGAGATCCATCGGTATATAATTTCATCTTCTGTTGGGCTCTAATGAGATGCATGCATAGCTTATCTAGGATGGCATCTCTACCTTCTAGGATTTCTTCCACCAAGGATACCGTAACTGCTCCCCTTTCAACCTATAGCAATGGAGGTGGGTCTCTTCCATATGAGGCTCGGTAAGAGGTGCATTTGGTAGAGGAATGAAAGGAGGCATTGTACCAATATTCTACCCAAGTTAGCCAACGAGCCCATGATTGTGGTTTTTCTTACGCAAAGCAACGTAAATATGTTTCCAAACATCGATTAACCACTTCGATTTGTCCATCCGTTTGAGGATGGTAGGCAGTGCTATATTTAAGGGTGGTTTCTTGTAACTTGAACAATTCTTTCCAAAAGAAGCTAAAAAAAACTTGGTCTCGATCTGAAATAATTGAATGTGGAATACCATGAAGCTTAACTTCTTCCTTAACAAAAACCTCTGCTACGGTGACTACAGTGAAAGGATGTCGTAATGCTATAAAGTGTGCATATTTGCTTAAATGGTCAACCACTACAAGAATGATATCAAATCCCTCTGATCGTGGTAAACCTTCGATGAAATCCATGGTAAGTTCATCCTAAACCTTGCCTAGCAGTGGTAGAGGTTGAAGTAGCCCTGATGGATTTGTTGCAGAATATTTTTGTTATTGACAGGTAACACATTCTTAGACAAATTTGATTATATCCTTTTGCATTCCAATCCAAAACATTTCTGATTCTATCCTTTGATATGTTTTGGCTATCCCAGAGTGTCCACCAATTTGTGAGTTGTGAAACTCTTGAATGATTACTGGAATAAGCCGAGACGAATTTAGAATGACTAATCGGTTCTTATAAAGGAGTATGCCATGACTTACGAAGAACCCTTCATGTTTCTACTGTCCTAAGCTAATTTCATTTCGAATGTTAGAGGTGAAATCATCTGCTTCTAATTCAGTTTGCAATTCCCTCCAATGTGACCACTGTGGGATTGTTAACTCAGAAAATTCCAGCTAGCCATTCTTTCGTGAAAGGACATCGACTACTCTATTTGTTGCTCCCTTCCAATACTAAATTTCGAAGTTGTATCCCATCAACTTAGTGTTCCATTTTTGATAATCAGCCTTGACAATCCACTGTTCAAGAATAAATTTTAAACTTTGCTAGTCTATCTGCACTACAAAATGAGTTCCAAACAAATACGACCTCCATTTTGCTATAGCTAAAATAATTGCCATTAGCTCTTTCTCATATATGGATTTCACACAAGCTAGTGGTCCTATCACTTGACTGTAATAGGCCACTAACTATTCACCTTGTAAAAGAACCGCTCCCACTCCATAATCGAAAGCATCCGTCTCAATGATAAATGGCTTGTTTCAAGTTCTGAAAAGCTTGCTTTGCCTCTTGATTCCACCCAAAATTATCTTTCTTTGGTTGTTTTGTTAATGGTTGGGCTATTTTAGCATATCTTGAGACGAACTTTTAATAATATCCTGTTAAACCAAAAAAATCTTACAACTATCAAAGGTTTGTAGGTGTTGCCCATTCCACCATAGCTTGAATTTTAGCAGGGTCGGCAGCCACACCTTTTTAAGAAATGATGTACCCTAAATATGCCACTTCAGTTTTGTCGAACTCACAGTTCTTAGGGTTTGCAAAGAGTTGGTTATGTTGGAGTGGGACATCCTGTTTCCAAAATAAGGGTTAGAACCCCATATTTCTGTAATTAAGAAATAGCAAGAGAGATTAGAAAAATGTATTTCATGCTCATGCATAATGTTAGCATACACTCACATGAATTTGATTATTGCACACATTACAATGAATTGTTCATACACTCATTTGACAGTTTTCAGGTATATATGATTGTTTTAATATGATTATAATGTGAATTATTGATTATGTGTCTTAAAAATTGAGTTGGAGTGTATAACTAGTGAATTAAAATTTTTGGTGAAATATGAGAATTTTTTAGAATTAAGGGTATTTTTGGAGTATGAAAAATATCAAGTGGCAAAACAATTGATGGGTATTTTTGGAGTATGAAAAATATCAAGTGGCAAAACAATTGATGAATAGTAGCACAAATAGGAGGCAAATGGCAGTGAAAATTTTTATAAATAACATTGAGATTTAATGACGAGGGTCATGAAAAATTGGGAGATAACTGGATTAGAAATGGGGGAACAAATAGACTAGTAGTATAAAAGACCAAGTGGAGACCATAAAGTGGTGACATGTGGCAAGTGACAAGTGCCATTTACCTTGCCACACACCTCACTCTTGTAACTCACTCTTGCAAGACTAATGTTCATTTGTTTCTCGCCTTTGGCTAAATGCTGCCTCTTTATTTTGTTCTTCACCTTCTTTATTTGTCTTCATCCCCAAAACTCACTTCTCACCCATCCACATTGAAGCATGCTTTCATCTTTCATTTGTTACTACTGTTTCGTTGTCTTCTTTATTTCTTACAAAAAACCCTACCCTACCACCCTTAAATGATGATTCATAAGTGAGAGAAGAAAGTTTGGGTTAAGAGAAAACGTGAAGAGTTTGAAGATCTTAAAGCTTAAACAAGTAAGTCTTAAGCACTGCTCTTCCTTATTGTTGAATGAAGCATTTTTTATGATAGTTAACAGTTAAACGATTATAAAATGGTGATACGAATATTATAAAACGTGAATGAGAAAAATTAGGTATGTTCGCCTCTTGCTTTTACACATATGATAATGATCAATAGTTCATAAGTCGTTGTTATGATGATTTAAGTTATAATGATCATTACAGATGGTGTAAAAAGAGTGCAAAAAAAATTGATAGGTAAATGGGTGTTCATGCTCCGTTTTCACTGTTGATATGCGTGGATCTCTTTGGGTGTTTTAGAGATGAACTAAGATAAGTCTAGAGTTAAGGAAAAAGGAGTAATGTGATGTTGTTATATGGGAAGATTTAAAATGATAAGTTAGAGATGAAATGAAGGTGTTGATGAAGATCAAGAAGTGGAGAAATATGGTGAATATGCGTAAACGATATGTTATGTTTTGATGTTTTTGATCAATCATAGATTTGGAATTTTGTGTTTGAATGAGTTGAGCTGAAATAGAAGTAGAAATGAAGAGGAAATAATGAGGACATAAGTTAGAAACGTTAGAATAAGCAAAACAGAAGAATTGGAGATGAAAATATGCAGTTACATAAATCTAGGTAAGTTTTATCACGATCGTGACAGAGAGGAAAATAGGAGTTGCACAATTGTGACAAAGAGGAAAAATGAGGCAGTGCACGATCGTGACAATGAGGAGCCTCAAGGGAGTTGCATGATCGTGCACAAGCACGATTGTGACAGAAAGGAGAAAACAGACAGTGCACGCGTGATAGAGAGGAAGCTTCAAATAGTGCACCATCGTGACAGTGAGGAATCAGCTGGAAGTGCACGATCGTGGCAGTGAAGATGTTATGTTTTTTGACAGATTTCGACACCCTTCCCTCTTTTGACCATAACTTCTTCTTCAGACCTCCAATTAACTTGAAATTTGGATCACGAACTCCTCACACATTGTCTTTCCTCTCTACCAAATTTTATGGTCATCTGAATTCATTAGGATTGATAATGAATGATTGATGTGTTTAGGATGAAAATGATGAAGTGTGCTGGAAATTGTTAAATGGAGTGTTTTCACTGAATGGGCATCTGTATTTTGGCCACATCTTGATCTTTAGATATCCAAATGGAATTATTTTTTATTTATATTAAACTACAGACATTTATAGATACAAATTTCATGAAGGAATCAAATTTTAATTCTGTTTCTAAGAGTTTCAAAATTTGGCTCGAAGTTGAGTACTAATTGCTGCTGCAATCAGAGAACAGTTTGAAGTATTTTGTGTATAACTTGTAGAATACTGAACCTAATTGTATGAAATTTAGTTCATTAGAAACTTAAGATATAGAGGAACATTTGTTTAGAAGAAGGTGTTGCCTAAATACTTTATTTTCCTGGTCTTAATGACCATGAAAAATTGACTCAAAAATTTGTGAAAAGTTGGAATGATTGATTGATGATGTTATAACTTAGTTAATGAATTTTTGATATCAAAGTACCAAAGGCATGAGTATAATGGGAATGAATGTTTCCATATGATAGTGGTTGTGATTCAAGAGAGATGGGCTATATGTATTAAGTAAAGGTGAATGAGAATTTGATATTATGAGAGCATATATTGCTAGAAAAGAAATGGCGAGTAATGAATTATGACATTAGAATAACCAAGTGTTCTTGAGGTATAAACTTAAGAATAAGTTAGGCACATACAAATTATAAGGTTTGATTGATTAAGAGGTGTTATTAAGGAAATATACCCAGAATAGTCAAATTGAGCATGCATTATACATGACACATATACATATGTGTACAATTGAATGTTTATGTGATTGTGCAATTAATAATGTGTGTGCAATGTGTGTATTGCATAATGTTAAGATGCAGGATAAAACGTCCGCATCCAGACATTTCTTGATCATGGAAGCTAATGCTAATTTGGAGCGTACTGTGAGTCGACCTAGATGGTCTCATTTTCATTATTTGTTCTATTTTAAATTTCTGTATTGAATTATTCTTGATATGTGAATGTGATTTTATTAATTTTGGACATTGAATATCCGAGGCATTTGATGTATGAAATATATATTGGAAGTGCTCATTGAATGTGAATTTGACGAAATAAGTGATTACTTAACATTTTGTTGAATGCCGAACTAAGGTCTGATGATAAATGTGAATGTGGATGTGAAATTGAAAACATATGACTGATTGAAAATATGTTAATGTGATGCATTTCATCACATGAATGCATGACACCATAAAGGCTGTTATAACCGGAGTAGCCACCGAAAAAGAGCTTAAAGCTCAGAATGTGATAAGAGCCTCTGACTTAGTTATTAATGTACCCGATATCTACAAGAGATATGGGACATTATCTGAAACAAACCCGGTATCGACAAGGAATATGGGCCAGTAAAAAGGCACTCGGTCACAACAAAATAATAATTGAAAGTGAGTCTCATGAGCACTGTGTATGAATCAGATATATATATATATATATATAATTTGAATGATTTTTGAATGTGAAATATGATTTAAGTGAATATGAAATGTATGTGACTCAACATGTTGAATTGATGAAGTGATGTGAAATTATGTGATTATATGAATTTAGGTGTTATGTGATTGAGTGAGCCATAAAGGATGGTCCACTCACTGAGTTCGTAAAACTCAACCCAAAATTTGCAATATGTTTCAGGCTTAGAGAAGATATGATTTAAATAGTTTGAATGATTTTTGAATATGAAATATGATTTAAGTGAATACGAAATGTATGTGACTCAACATGTTGAATTGATGAAGTGATGTGAAATTATGTGATTATATGAATTGAGGTGTTATGTGAATGAGTGAGCCATCGAGGATGGTCCACTCACTGAGTTCGCAAAACTCAACCCAAAATTTGCAATATGTTTCAGGCTTAGAGAAGATCTCCAGTTAGACAAATTGGAGTCTAGCCACTGCATTCGAATAAGAGATAGAGGTCAGATCAGTTCGCGTCTGCATTTGTATTTCTTTATTTTTGTATCAAATTATGTATTCCACGATTATTGTACCTCGAGTATTTGAATAATTCTGTTTTGCAATAACTTTCCAAATTGGAAATGTTTGTAAATGAGATTGATCAATGAGTGTAGTAACACTTGTGAATGAAAATGTTTATGAATAAAGTGAGCCCAATTTGTTTATTGATTTCCTAACCTAATATGCGTGTGATTTTTGAAAAATTTGTAACGAGTTTCGATTGTTTGACTGTTCTAGTATGCTACTCTCATAGAGTATGTTCTCGAATACCGTTGGTATGTTTGGGGATATGCACTATAAGAGTGGGGTGTTATATGGAGTGTTTCGAATAATTGAGCTAGATGTTCTGAATGTGATTGCTCCTTTGAGCTATAAACCAAAATATCGTCAAAGAAGACTAAGACAAATTTACAAAAGAAGGGTCAAAAAACCAAATTCATGAGTGAATAGAAGGTTGCTGGAGCATTTGTGAGACTGAAAGACATTACTAAGAACTTATAGTGCCCATCGTGAGTTCTAAAGGCGGTCTTGTGTATGTCAACTGGTTGGACACATATCTGCTGATATCTGGACTTCAAATATATTTTGGAAAACACCCGGGCTCCATGTAATTCATCTAGAATCTCATCAATCACAGGAATTGGGTATTATTGTGGAACTGTTATCTTTTTTAAGGCCTAATAATCTACGTAAAATCTCCATAACCCATTTTTCTTTTTGACCTGCAAGATCGGGCTTAAAAATGAGCGATTACTTACTCTGATTATCCCTGCCATCAACATTTCTTGAATTAACTTCTCAATCTCCTCCTTCTAAACATGTGGATAGTGATATGGCCACACGCTCACTGGTGAACTTCCTCCTTGAGCACAATGGAATGCTCATGTCCCTTAGTTAGTGGAAGGCCCACTGGCATTTCAAACACCCCTTGATACTTGTTTATAGTGGGTCAAAGGTAATTTGGTACTTCTGTAATCTTCTGTGGGTCCTTACCTACTTGATTGAGCTCAACTATAATCCTCATTCTCTCCTTCCTAATCGTCTTCATCGATCCTAATCGTCTGCATCATCGATTTGAGCGACACCAGAGTCCGACCAACAGAGGGTCTCCTTGTAGTGTCACTATTTTACCTCCTTAGCAGAATTTCATAATATGTAATTTCCAATCGGTCATTGTCACTCCCAACTTCTCTAACCACTGTATACCCAATATTATGTTGGAACTTCCTAATTCCAATGGAAGGAGGCTCTTGACTATTTCTATGCTTTGTAGTTGTAGCTTAATTCTTAAACAAACTCCCTCTCCCGTCACTACCTTTCCAGTTCCCATAGTGATCCCATATTCTTCTTTTTGGTAAATGGAATTTGCAACTGCTGAATCAGTTACTATGCAATGGAATTGTGCGTGGCTCCTGAATCTATTAGCACTATGACTTCTTGTTCTCCCATTGCTCCCCTCAATTTCATTATCCGAGGTGATGTCAACCCAACCACGGAGTTAAGAGAAACCTCTACACCTCGTTCAACCTTAGTTGTCACCAATTCTGGTGCAAGTTGCTCGATTTCCTCATCTTTATCTTAGGTAATTAATACACTCAACTCTTTTCTACAACGATGACTAGGGCCCCATTTTGCACCAAAGAAATAACAGAGTCCTTTCTCCCTCCTCCACTACATCTCCTATTCCATCAGTCGTTGGATTCCTCCTCCTATCTGGGAGATCGGAGGCCCTCCTTCAGCCATCCTTCTCGGTCTTTTAGCTATCAAGTT
>JANZLX010157903.1:0-15199 GCA_025531955.1 Erythroxylum orinocense
GGAATTAAAGATGAAGTTTGTATTTCTGTGTGTCTCAAAAGAGAGATTAACATACTCCTATTATCCATTGTAAATGTCTCTATTTAAAGCAACAAATCAACATAATAAAATACATCATTAATGTATATGATCTTATGCACAAATAAAGGCTAATTACAGGGTATATGTTAACAGCTTAGTCTACAAGATCAATTACACTTGAAAGAGTGGCCTGAAGAACTACTATTTCTTTCCCATCTGTCAAACCCGAATACGGCGAAGATGGTCATAGTAAAAATTGTGCCGCATTAAGCGCCATCAGTCCCCGCCTGAAGTTAATTTGTTTCTCGAGTACGGTGAATGAGTGCCTCCTTATCAACACAACAAAAAAACCAATGTCAAATCATAAGCGTCTGCGTTTGTCGGTTGACACAAATTGTCGAAGACAAATGTTTCAACCTCGCTCACCTACTCCGCACATGATCTCTGCTTCTTCTTCATACGGTACACATATATATGAATAGTGGTCCAATATCTTCCATTGCCATAGTCTACAAATCCTGCACCTTCCAGTCTTGTTTACCACTTTCCAATCCATCCAGTGGTTTATCTCCAACATCTCGGTTATGTATTCACATGAAGTCTAACATTTCTGGCTTATAGTAATTCAACCACCACCATGATGAAGCACAAATTCAGATACTTAAAAGTGTTATTTGAACTGTGTCCACTAGTACTAGTAGCTGGAATTTTATAACTCAAAAGTTAAAGTTATTCTAATTCTAAACTAAGTGGATGAGTTTATTGTTGTACGTAACTGCCATTTTTTTTCCAGCTATAAGATTCCCTTCAAACCTAGAATATGGTTCTTTGCCCAGTAAGATCACACTGTCACTTTAACATGGCTTCGTTAACTGGAATAACTAAAACAAATAATTGCAGTTCAGAGTAAGTAGACAACCCTTCTGATGTGTCAAGCTATCAACCATTTTATCATTACTACTACGAACCAGGGAATTAATGGTTTATTTGGATTCTTATGCTGATATTTGCATCAGTCCCTTTGGATTCATACGTTATTCAAAGGAGTGATGATGAGAGTTTGGAAACTTATGTCCTTAATTAGAAATATTGATTCCAATCCACCATGCGTGCACTACATGACTCTCCATCATTTGCAAACTTTACGCGATCATAATAAGTATGAGTTTCCTTAGATTTTATCTTTTGAAAAGGATCGAAACGTTTTATTTGTGTTAGAGAACAATATATTTTATTGTTAACGGATCAAATGAGACTGATATTCTAAAAAATTGGGCTGGAAGTTAAAATGATAAAATAAAAAATTTAAAAATTAAAAATTTAACCGGTATTAAACCGTCTGACTAAAGATTAAATAAAATTAAAGAATTTGAAATATAAGTGAAAGAGATTATCCTTATCTATAAAAAATTAGAAGTTTAATTGAAAAAGTGAGTTATTAAACGAAAATCGGTTAGTTTACTTTGGTTTATAAGAACTTGTTAATTAATAAAAATTAACCGATTAATTAATAGATTGATCAGTTTTTAACAACAAAAATTATTAAAATAAATCGAATCAAAAAGTTAAAAATCGAATAAAAAAATTAGATAGTTCAAGGTTTTTACGATTGAATCGGCCAAACCGGTTAGATTTTTTAATCATTGAATGAGTCTCTAATTCATAATGTTAATTAAAAAAATATTATTAATTTTTTATTCTAGATAACTTTAATATTTTAAATTATTAAATAATATATGAAAGATAAGTTTAATACAAGAGTAAGGTGATCAAAAGGGAAAATCAAGTGAAGCTGATCATCAACGAACAAAATGAGTAAAATAAATCTTATATGCAATTTAAGTGAGTTTTAAAATAATAAGCAAAGATCAAATATAATTTTTGAATTGCTCATTTCAATATTTTAGAAATTCAATCATTAAATAATCATTAACAATTAGGCATAGTGCATAAATATTTTTATAATTAAGAGAAAATTTATAGATAAAATTTTTAAAATTTTCAAATAAAATTTGAAATTTTTTGAATTAATTTTAAATTAAAATCTTGAGAAAAGAGTGTTTAATCTTTGAAAAACTTGAAGGTTGCAGATTTCAATTTGTTCTTTTCATAGGTAGCCGAAAGTTTGATATCGACTAGCATATAGAGTGGTTAAAAAAAGGAAAAAAAAAAAGGGGCTTGAGACATCACCAAAACGTATGGCTATCGGACTGCCTATCAATAGGGCAGTTAGTCAAAGAATTTAGATCGATCAATCAATGGTATTTGTTGAGCTAGACATATTGGGAGTTTGTCAAAGTTAAGCGATTGATTAAGTGCTCGACAAGTTGATGTTTAATTGTGTGTGTTTCAATTAGTTGTACGAGGCTGGAACAGTCGGGGTTTTATCTATGGTTGGAGAACTAGTGTGGCCCTTCGTGATGGGGTGTAACTGCTTGGCCCTCTGATAGGGTGTAGCCACTTGGCCTTCTAAGAGGTGACCCCGCTTGGCCCGCCTGTAGGGTTTCTTCGAATCTAAAAAATAAAATGTTTTAAAAATAAATAATTAGGTGCAAATTGCGGGAAGAACTATTGGTTTTGAGTCAATTTGATAACACTTATATTGTATATAAATATGATATAAAATCTTGGTGATACTTAGTGCCTGTTTGGATGGACTTATATCAGTAGAATTTTTGTTAGTAGAGTTTTTCTAAAAAGAGCTTTTCTAAGAAGTTAGTTGACTGTTTGACTGTCATTTAAAAAAAAAAATTTGAAAGGGCTTCATACAATAGGCTGTTTGGCAACATAAAAATAAAAAATACTTTTAATTTTAATTATATTTTATTTTATAATTAAAAATTATTTATGCATATAAATATTATTTAAAATATATTATGCAAAGCACAATATATTAATTATTATATAATTTTAAACTATATAAAACATAAATAAAAATATATCTAACCAAATCTTTTAAATAGATTATAATATAAGTAAACTAATATCAAAAATAAATATTAAAACATATAAAAAGTTAAATAATATTATATAAATCCCGAAATAAATATCCAAGTTGAGTAAATAGTTAAATACATAATAAACAAGTAGATAAGTTTGTAGATATTATGAGAACTATGTGTAAAATATAAAGACAAAAGGGACTAAAATAGGCCCATTAATTAATCTGAAAAATCTACCTAAAAAATGTTTTTTTAGAAGTTTCAAATTTGAGGTTCTTCAAAACTGTATTTTAGTTGCCAAAAAATACTATATTTACTTAAAAAATAATTTTTTATTTTACAGTCAAACACTTATTTTAAAAAAAAATTTGCGATAAAAAAAATAACTTATTTACCCTCTAAAAACTCAACCAAACAAGCACTTATTGTATAAATTAGATTACTAATGTAAAACGTGCCATTTTTACTATGTAATATCTTTCAAAATTAAATGAGTGAACTTGGGAAAATTCATCCACTGCAACTGTTTCCATTTTTAAAATAAAGTTAGACTCTTTGAAAGTTGCCTACATCACCATATGGGAATTTGCACGTTTCTTTCCATTTATCAGCCTTTTTTTGGTTAGCTCAAGGTTTTTTTTAATGATGTTGATAATAACTTTATAATATTTCAAAATTTAAATTTAACTTATTTTCTTGTATAGATAATGATATTTTTTTAAAGGAAATAAAATCATAAGAAAATTGCTTCCTTTCTTACATGAACTTTCTTAGTAAACTTTTTTTATTAACATCCGGGAGGATCTTACCTTTTCAAACAATTAGCTCCGAAAATTTTTGTTTCAGTAGAGATGGTATTAAAAATTCAAAGTCAAATCAAAATTAAGATGAAACAACGGTCATTTGAAGACATTGTCTATTTAAAGAGGAGCAACAACACTCGTGAATTAACAAACATACATAGATTTTTGAAACATTTGAGCAACATCTACATTCTTGAGATTCACATCATTCTTATTGTGTCTTAAAAAGTGAAATAACTCTATCCAGAGAGAAATTGTTATTTGAGAGCTTACTTTTTATTTTATATTTTATTTTTCTATGAGCTTTTAGAAGCTTGTTATACACTTCGAGTGTAGAAGGTTAGAGAACCTTGAAAAATATGTACTTGTAAGCTTGGAGAATCTCGTCAAATTTAATACTCGGATTCTTATAGTGAAATACTTAAGTTGGATACTTGGAGACTTGACGTAGGCTTGGTTGTTAGTCGAACTAGTATAAATCTACTTTGTCATTCTTTCTCTCTTCCCAACTTTAAGTTTCTGCATTATAAGTTTGTGTTTTCAAGAGACTCTTTTAGTTATTTTAATAGGCTCCTTCTGTTTCTATAAAGCAAGAGGTTCTTTTCGCTTTAAGCATCAATAGACTCTTATCAATTAACATGCTTATCTGTATTTGAGCTCTAGCAAGCTCTTATCAATAGGCAGGCCCATTTCTTTTTTAGTGTGAATAGGATCATTTCGATTAATAAACTTCTTTCGTATTTTAAATAACTAACAGGATCCTTTCTTTTTAATTGTTAACAAGTTTCTTTCGAAGTTTAATAGGACCTTTCTATTTGTCAACCCATTTTGTTTAAGAAGGATTTTAAAGATTTAAAATACCTTGCAAAAATTTTTCACACATAATTCACCCCCTCTTATGTGTATTTACTTTGATCATTTGGTATCAGAGCGAGGTTTCATATTTATTGTGTTTTACAGCACGTGATAGATCATGGCAAATAACTTAAGAAGCCTTGAAGGACAATTTGTCTCAAAGCCTCCTTACCTCAATGGAAACAACTACTCCTATTGGAAAGAGAGAATGGTCATCTATCTTTAATTGGTAGATACTAAAATTTGGCAAGATGTCAAAGTTGGAGCTACACCTCCTGCTATTGACAACGTGAAAGTGTGGACTGATGCTGATAGAAGAAATGCACAGTTGAATACTAAAGCAAGACATCATCTGATCTGTGCACTATCTCCAGAAGAGTACGAAAAGATATCCTATTATTCTACAGCAAAAGAATGTGGGACAAGCTTCAAGTTACTTTTGAAGGAACAAATGAGGTAAAGAAACATATAATAATTCTTTTAGTGCATCAATACGAGACTATTTGTATGAAACAAAGAGAAATAATAAACAAATTCTTCGGACGTTTCAATAACGTTATCACTACCTTGAAAAACTTGGGCAAGATATATCCAAATGATGAACTGGTAACAAAAATTATAAGATCATTTCTAAAGGAATAGAGACCTAAAGTTACAGCTCTGGAAACCACAAAAGATCTCGATACAATCTCACTTGACTGGCTAAGAGGTAACTTAATGATTCATGAAGTCGAGCTTAGGCGAGACGAAGGATCCTCATACAAAAAAGGAATGACACTAAAAGTAGTTGACGAATCAAATCCATCAAATGATGATGAAATTGATATTGAATTTCAAAAAGATGGAGATGACGAATTCAACTTCATGGTTATAAAATATACCCACTTCTACAAAAAGAAACTCGTGAAGAAAAGAGAAGGAAACAAGAAAACTAGAAACAACAGGTTCCTATCAAAAGATAGTAGTGACAATAGTAATGTATAAAATAATCAAATCATATACTATCACTACAAGAAATCTAGACACACAAGACTAGAATGCCCTCTTCTTCAAAAGGATAAGACATAAAATAGAAAACTCAAAAAGCATGCTATCACTGCAGGTTGGTCAGATGAGGATTTTGATAACTTTAAAGAAGAAGAGTCTGCAGAAGTCAACAACGTTTGCTTTATGATCGAATTAGGAGATGATGAGGTACAATATTCTGACTTTGATATTGAAATTAATGAATTGAGAGATGCATATAATGATTTATATGATCATTCATTTAACATAGCAGGCTATTGTGATGCAGATTATGTAAGTGATAAAGTTGATCGAAAAAGTACAAGTGGTTACTGTCAATTTCTTGGAGGATGTCTAATATCTTGGTCTTGCATGAAGAAAAATTGCACAATGCTTTCGACGACTGAAGCAGAATACATAGCAACTACCAGTTGTTGTGCTTAAATGCGTAAATCTTATGGATGAAGCATCAACTATAGGAATTTTCTCTAAACTTTTCTCATATTCCTATATTATGTGATAATACTAGTTCTATAAATCTTGGACATCATTCTAGTACTAAGCATATAGAAGTAAAACATCATTTTCTTAGAAATCATGTTTTAGAAGGAACCATTGATATTTGGCACGTTAATACTGATAATCAAGTAGTTGATATCTTCACTAAGCCTCTTTCAGAAGATAGATTCTATTTATTAAGAAAAGAACTTGGTATGTGCAAACTTTCTAATATTTAATTATGTTCGAATATATTATGCTACTTCCGTTTGCAGTTATTAGCAGGCCCTTTCTAAAAGGAAGGCCCTTATCAGGCTAAATTAGTTACGTAGAAGGATCTCATAGTTTGAATGAATTATCTAGACGGCTCCTTCTAGTATAATAGCCTAGAGTAAACGTCTCTTAAATGATATCGTCATTTTACATCTTTGTGCGATTCTGACGTTTTTACTTTTTCATTGCTTAGTTCTTTCCCCTCTTCTTTTTGATAATGACAAAGGGGGAGAGTAGATGTATTTTTTGATAATGACAAAAGGGGAAAGTAGTTAATGATCTGTGATATTTTTTCAATATTGCTTTGATGATCAACAATGTATTTTGTTATGATATATGATCTGTTAACGAAAGGCTAAAGTCTACAGGTATATCTCGGTTTATGTGAATTTTTAAAAATATATCTGTTATTGATTGTCATCATCAGAAAGTGGGAGATTGTTAGCTTAAATCTTTCTAATGATTTTGATGATGACCTTATAATATTTCAAATTTGATTTATTTCCTTGTGTAGATAATGGTACTTTTTTTAAAGGAAATAACATCATAGGAAAATTACTTTCTTTCTTGTAGGAACCTTCTTAGTAAATTTTCCTTATTAGCATCTGGGAGGATCTTACCTTTTCAAACAATTAGCTCCAGAAATTTTTGTTATAGCAAAGATGATATTGAAAATCCAAAGTGAACTCAGAATTAAGATGAAGCAACAATTAGTTGAAGAAATTATCTATTTAAAGAAGAGCAACAACACTTGTGAAATAACGAACATACATAAACTTTCAAAACATTTAAGCAACATCTATATTCTTGAGAGTCATATCATTCTTATTGTAACATCTTGTTACCCATGTTAAGGCTAGAATAGTAAATTATGAGAAATTTATGTGAAATTAGGAAAAAGCGCATCATGCATAAGTTAATTGTGACGTACATATTTATTTTGCACATTCATATGATTGTACGTGCATTTATTGGCATTTCCGGGTAAATTTGATTTAGAAGTGAAAATTGTGGATTAAATTGGAGTGTATTAATTATGATTTGGCAATTTTGGTATATTTTGGATATTTTGAAATTTTTGGTGAATTATTTTTGAGCTGAAAATTTATTTGGAGAGTCATATTATTATTTTGAAATTTTTGTAAAATTTTAGAAAAATATGGATTTATGGGCCAATTATGAAGTGAAAAATGGATCAATTAATTTGTGACATATGGACAAAGATTTAAGTAACAATTGGTAGCCTTACTTGGAGGACACATGTAGCACATGCATTGGAAGCATGTGTCAAGCCTAAAGAGAGGCACCTAGCCTTAGGAAAAAGTTTCTGCAGCATCTTTCCTTGATTCCACCAAAAACCACTATCTCCCTTCTTGCTTTGCCATCTCTAAAACCCATTGTTTGCTCTCCTCAGTTCTGGAAAATTTCTGAAGAGAGAGAAGCTTAATCAAGTAAGTTTTATGATAGTGTAAACGATTTCTACTGAGATTTTAATGTTTGTAACTGGATGCGTGTGTAAATGGAGTACATTTTCATGCCTGGGGAGTGCTGCATATGTAAATGGTGTTGATGCATGTGTGGGTGGAGGAAGATGAAGCAAATATGGTGTGAATTGCGTGTTTGATGTTAGTATTTGAAATGTAATTAAAAACTAGAGTTTTTCATTGAACAACCCTCAGTCTTTTGCCTATAACCTTTTCATTCGAGCTCTAAATAACTTGAAACTTGGATTAATGGATTTCTAAGACATTTTTCTTTCTCTCTATAAAAATTTAGAGTTATCTGAATTGATTTGAAAGTGATTGATAGGATGAAAGTTTGGAAGTCTGCTGGAATGATATGAGTTGGAAAAGTTTCATGATCATGCTCCTGTTTTCTAATTATAACTTGAGGTGTAGATTTCTTAATGAGTTGATTTTTAATTAATATTAAAATAGAGACATATTTCTACAACTTTCTAGAAGAAGTCAACTGTTAATTCTGTCTCTAAGATTTTCAAAATTGACATGTAAGTGAGTTGTAGCTTAAGCTGAAGTACTGTTAGGGATAGAAATCATATCCTATAGAGTTTGAACAAACTGTATTGATATAAGCCGAATTAGACTAATGTATCTTCACCAAAGTTGTACCTTATTATCTTAGCTTTAATTTATATAAAGTTTGTAATTTTTGGATATCTGAGCTGAAAGATATGAGTTGTGAAAATATAAGGTATGATCATGTACTAGCTAAAAGTTCAAATGTGTAAAGTCTGTGGTATTTTATGCATAACTCTTTGAATACTGAATCAAATTGGATTATTTTAGAGTCATTAAAAACTTGAGACATTATAGAAAAACTTTTCAGAAGGAAGTGTTGCCAAATTTTGTCATTTACCCTATCAGATTAATTATGCAAAGTTGACCTGAAATCATGTGGGTAGAAAAATCTGAATTGGTCAATTAGGTTATAAAATTGATTTCACATTGTTTTATTTTGGTCAAAATTATAAGTACCAAATGATATTAATGAGGGCTTTGATATCTGATTTCTTTGGTGATGAGAATTTCAATAAGATACTCGGAATTGTCATTGAACAATGCATTGTGCATATTTTAACTTTTTAAGTACATGTGCGTAAGGAATATGTTTTCAATTATGCAACAGTGATTTGTATATGTGTTAAATGTTATAGAGGAACCCTTAGAGCGACCAATTCCATATATTGTCGAGACTTTGAGGCAATAAACAGTAAGGGCGTTTTTAGTAAGCAATCTTAGATGTTCATACCTTACTATGTTCTGCTTGTTAAAATTGATTTACACTGATTGTGTTTTGAATTCCGGACAATGATTGTCCGAGGCATTTGATGCATGATTATATCATTAGAAGTGCCGTTTATATGTGAATATGATTGACTACTTGCTTTGCACATAAAATGTCTGAAATGACTTTGTTTTGCTTTAAAAATGTTGAGTTCTAGTTGTGGGTAAATAGGCATGCCTAGAAAGGTCTGCAGTTGCTTCTGTGACACTTCTGTGTCTTCTGTTATTGACACTTTAGTGTCTTCTATTATTGAGATGTAAGTCTCTTCTGTGATATGACACCAATTATGGTATCTTCTGTATAAGTCCTGTTACCCACTTTTGTTGACAGATTAGCAGTCATTTGATTGTGTATTCTGATATATGTTAGATTTTGAAGATGTTTTGAACTGAAAGGATTGTTCCTTCTTTGATACTCAGTTATGTTAACTATGCAACTATTCTGAAAATTAAATATCTGCTTGCGCTATAACTTGATTTAGTATGATAAATTGTCAAATTATGTATAGTTTAGTTATTACTCACTAAGCTATATGCTTAGCACGGTGGATTTGCCCCGTGTAGGTTCTGAACGACGTTTATAAAGACTGGGACAAGACAATCACAATGGCTAATAGAGTCTGAGTGTTGTTTTGAAAATAATGTAAATTTTTGGTTTGACTTTTGGGCTTGTATCTGATATGTATATGTGAATTTGTTTGTAAGTTTGTAACAACGAACTTCAGTTTGGTTTGGATTTTTTAGAGAGTGTGTGCTAAGTACTATGTAATTTAATGTATGTTTACTTTAATTATTTATTGGAAGTTTTCGTATCTTTTAATTTGTTATACTATTTGGTATAGCATTCATATATCCTTCCAAGAGATATATGGGTGTTACATTAAGGGTAAATCCTTATAATACTCACCTCAAGTTGCTACAAGAAGTTAAGCATCACCATTGGTTCAGTTATAAAGTTATACTCATATAGTCATAAGGCTCTCTTAGTCCAAAAGGATTGGGAGGAGCCAAGCATCACCAATAAATCAACTTTCACTTAATACATCCAAAGTCACAATCTCATCAATAATATACATATCAAACAATGACGCTACCTAGAGCCAAGCATCAATTAAGATCAGCTCGTATTATATATCAATATCATAAATCAATCATCTCTCATAATCAAACCAATGAGCATTTGGACCTAATACACACCCATTATGTGGCATAACCTACATATTTTTCCTCCTCGACAATCACAATCACAATCACAATCAAACATGTTAAAACACAATCCAAATATCAATCATACAATTTCACAAAACAAGCACTCAGTTATGTGAGGATTATCATAAATGCATGTAATATGCCACAGGTACCCAAACCTGTATACATATACTTAGATACAAAGGTAATATGCACATAGACATCACAATAATGATTACACAAACTATATATATATATATAGAGAGAGAGAGAAAGAGAGAGAGAGAAAGGGGGGAGAGAGAATAGGTCATCTATCTTAGCTTAATACGTCATCGTTCATACTAGTATAGAACCATATTCAATGGTTGGTATGGATTCAATATCAGTAGATAGATATGAACTTATTTTATTGATGTATTTGTCTGTTTGAACCTTGTGGCGTGGGTCCTACTCATAATGTATCTATAAAATAGGAAAAGAAAAATCCTAATCAATGTCATTTAGAAGTTATTACACTCAATTAACAACTTAGGACTCATTAGGTTTGCTAGAATGGTCCAATTACGCAATTCGGCCCTTGATCCTATTCTTGCCTAAACTTTTCTTGATTTTAATTCACAAACTATTGAGGTTTTCATTATCGATCTTAAGGAAAAATGATCATCACAATTTATAAATTTTTTAAAACTTCTCTGAAAAATTCATTAAAAGGTTGTCGGAATAGTATATCTGAAAATTGGAATATCCATTTGATTATTGAAATATTCCTCCAATGATTGAAAAATTTTTCAACCTCAGAATTAATGATTTTTATAACAAATGAAAGTTCTTGATGAGTAGAGCAACTTTTATAACTACAAGAAGCTTAGATTCTCAACCAGTCTTATCAAATTGAATAAAAATTATTTCGGAGCCTTAACCTATATTTTCGTCAATTAATGACGATAAAGGTGCTGATCAGTCACCAGACCATAAAGCTTTTGTTCCTGACATTGAGGGGAGTTTAATAGTGGTGGCGGTGATCAACAACATTCACAAGAGGCAATGGATTGAAGATTTAGGTTTTTCTTTAAACTTTCTTCTCGGTTTTTGTTAAAATAGGTATGATTGTAATAGAATTGAAGTGAGAAGCCAATTGGTATATATAATTGGTCGATTAGAGTTGTTAGTGATGAAGAATAGAGGAAGATGATAGTTTCGTCAACAGTAACCTTTCAGGAGGTGAAAAAAAAAAAGATGGGATATTACGTAAACATTTTGTTATTTTTAATGAGATTTCTCATACGTTGCTCTTTTTCTATTTTAATTTTCATGTTTTAAAAACTATCACTTACCTCTTATAATATTGTTTAATTATCACACAATCTCATTCATTATATAATATTTGTTTTTCATCTATTTTTCAAAATGAAATAATACTTTATTTATTAAATTTTAATTTAATATCATTTTAAAGAGTGTATAAAGCAAATTATAAAGAAAAGAATTGTATTATAGCTAAACAACACCATAAAAAAGCTAATAATTATTATCCAAACATAAAAATTGAAATGAAAAAAATATCAAAATGAAGGGATCTAATATAATTAATCCTTTGATTAATTTTAAGATTGCAAATAATTTGTAAATAGTATATTCTAAATAAATTAATTTTGAATGAGGTAAAGAATTTAGCCTAAAAATTTCTTGGGCTTGTTGAAAATTGAAAAAGATTTAAGCTAAATGCCTCAAATTTTAGGTTTTCTAGGAGGAGAAAAAGCAAAAACGAGACACATACTTTAGTTTTCATTTGGCAACTAAAAAATATTTTCTAGAAATTTTTTATCCTTTTATACTTTGTAGAAAATCTCTTTTTAAAAACTTTTATTAAAAAATAATCAATGTATGTGACAGTGAATATCACATATATATTAATCAAATATCACAAACATAACAATTAAATTTAATTTTTAAATAGAACTCAAGTCGAAAAAATTTAAAATAATTATAATATATTATTATTGATTCAGAGTATTTATATACGAGAATACGCTTTAACTTTTTATGAATACGCTTTAACTTTTTAACATATTTTTTTCTACGCCAGCCCAACAGAAGGAAATATAAGATGCTTTACATGCTACATAGTACAATAGCTTTCTTTCCTTAACTTTGAAGAAGCTTTTCTTTCTTAAACACAGATTACAATATAAAGTAAGCAATTGAGGACTGGTCTTTGCAAGAGGGAGAATTTGAAACAGTATAATGGAAGGAAGAGGTAAGGAAGCTGAGTTAAAGAAGGAAAAGCCTGCTGGTAGAAGCTTAATAGACTTGGTGTTCTCTTGGTCTACCGAAGAGGTACTCAACAAAGATCTGTACAACAACCAGGTTTGCAACAATATCTCTTTATTTTTGATGAAGCTATGTATCTGATCATCTAGTGAAACTCAAGAACAGTTAGATTTTGTCTCCCATTTTGAAATCGAATGGCTGTATCTACATGAATATGTCATTTTCTTGATCCCTGTTTGGCTGATGACAATGATTGATTGTTAAATTGACGTTCAGTCAACGTTGACTGAAACATTGTATGAATCATTGAACCGCGGTTAATGGTGATGGATAAGTGTTTAAAACATCCTTGTCTACCCCTATACTTCAAATCTTAAGACCAGAATGCTTGAACTCGTCTTCAGGATCCATATGTGCACATATTTATTTTTCCACAGCAAGTTACAGCATATAGGAATGATAATGGCGCTGAATGCCTCACTAACTAGCAGGTGAAAGGGATTCCAGAGACATTCTTGTCGACCTCAGATTACATGAGGTCGCTAATTCCTCCACTTCTTGAGGACACACATGCAGACTTGTCCTCAAGCATGAAAACGTTGGCTAATGCACCTGTTCGTCAAGTAAGTATAATCAGTAAATCGAAGAATTACAGAGTTCCTTGTGACTTGTTCTATGATATTCAATTGAAACCAATGGACATCATAAATGGACGACAAACATATAAACCAGAGGCTGGAGATCTTCTTGCGGTGTCAGATGTAAGACCCAAATCCGTATCTGATCTGAACAGACCCGGAAGACCTTATCTTGTTGCTTATATTCAGGGATTCAAAAATAACAATCCCGACAGGCTCAAGGTGCTTGCATCAAAGCCAATTCTAGTAGACGAAGACATGAAAAATAGCGGGGATCAAAGTACTGCTAGACCCATGGGAAAGAAGGGGGATACTATATTTGTTGTTTTTCTTACTAACTTGACAACAAATATTCGCATATGGAGATCGTTAAATTCAGAGCTGGAAGGAGGGAACATGAAAATTATCATGAGAGTGCTTCAAGGAGATCCAAATGTAAGAATCGTGATTATTTGATTGTGTGCAGGTCAGTCATTTGTTTGGCTAACCAAAATTCTGGTACTTTTGCTCCTGCAGGGTGCGGAACATTGTAGTTACTGCTCGTTGGAATCAAATAGGTTGGCAGCAAGTAATCAGCTTCAGAGTATAAAAGGCTCTTCTGATTTAAATCTTGCCCAGAGAGAGGCAATCATAAGTTGCCTCTGCATGAGGCAATGCTTGCATCAGAATTCTGTGAAACTAATTTGGGGTCCTCCAGGAACAGGGAAAACCAAAACCGTGGGCCTGTTGTTGTTAGCGCTGCTTAAATTGAAGTGCAGGACACTCACATGCGCTCCAACCAATATTGCTGTGTTGGCAGTGACTTCCCAACTTCTAGGGTTGTTTAAGGAGTCTATGAAAAATGGCACTTATGGAGTTGGAGACATTGTATTATTTGGGAATGGAGAGCGAATGAAGATCGATGAGAATGACAATCTCCTTGATGTGTTTCTTGACAATCGTGTTGATGTTCTTCGTAGGTGCTTTAATCCATCAACTGGATGGGAACACAGTCTAGAATCAATGATCAGTTTGCTTGACGATCCTGATCCAGCACGAATGTATTGTCAACGTTGTATATCTGAAGAAGAAAAGGAGAGTAAAGAGGAGATCAAGTTGGAAGAAACAAAAAAAAATGAAGAGGAGAATACTGATGTCCAAGATATCAAGGAAAACAATAGTTGGTGGAAATATATTTTTCAGGCCTTGTTTGGAAGCAAGAGCAATGAAAAGCAGAAGGTTTCGGCTTCAGGGCAAGAACGGCAAACAGTAGAGAAGGAAGATGTAAAGGGCAATTGCTTGAACAAGGAAAACAAGGGACTGAAGGTTTCTGCTTCAGGGCAAGAACGGCAAACAGCAGAGAAGGAAGATGTAAAGGGAAATTGCTTGAACAAGGAAAACAAGGGACAAAAGGAAAAGTCTGATGAACGCCTTACATTTGAGATGTTTTTGAAACAGCAATTTAAAATTCTGAGTGTGAGATTGGAGTTTTGTGTTGTAAATTTGTCTACACACTTGCCAACATCCATTATTTCGTTAGAGGAGGTGAAAAACATGAACAGAGCACTTGATTTGCTCAAATCTTTACGCACTTCTTTGTGTAGTCGCGGTGTTTCTGACGAATATCTTAAGCAGGCTTTTTACGGTTTGGAAAGTGAAGGAAACAACATTAGCAGTGTTTCTCTCATGCGCAACAAAATAAGGGATTGTCTTCATATTCTACAATCGCTTCCTCGAGTATTCAGGGTTCCAAATATTGGAGACAAATATGTTTTCAGGAATTTTTGCTTGCAAGAAGCACGTCTAATTTTCTGCACTGCTTCAAGCTCTGTGAAGTTACATGCAGAAGGAATGAGACCGGTGGAGTTATTAGTTATTGATGAAGCTGCTCAACTTAAAGAATGTGAATCAACCATTCCCTT